>CABHPH010078064.1:1223-11462 GCA_902168325.1 Peromyscus nudipes
AAGAAGAAGAAGAAGAAGAAGAAGAAGAAGAAGAAGAAGAAGAAGAAGAAGCAGCTCTAGTGCCTTTGCTTGTAAAGCTACCAATTCTCTCATCAGACCAGACCCCTAATAAATGCAGTCCAACTCTATGCACTAGCACCAAGTGCCATTACGGTCAGGTTTGGGGTCTCAACACATGAATCAGAGGCCACAAGAACAATGTTGGACGCTGCCCTTATTATCACAGATGCCTACACTCCCTCCTGAGCCCCCATATCCATTTCCTTTCTGCAGTGTGTCAGGCCAGACCCAGGGCCTCGTGTAAGCTAGGCCAGAACTCTACCACTGTACTGCATCCCAGCTCCTTACGCATTTTAAAGAATCTTCACTGTATTAGTCCAGATTATCTGGAGGAATAGAACTTATAGAATAAATCTATTTATAGATATTAGTGTAAGTATAGACATAGATGGTCGAGACTGAGATAGAGAGGATTTCTTAGAACAATTTGTAGGCTGTAGCCCAGCTAATCCAACAATGGCTACTTACAAACAGAAAGTCTAAGAATCCTGTAGTTGTTCAGTCCACAAGACTGGATATCTCAGTTGATCTTCAGTATACACCAGAATCCTGAAGAAGTATGCTCTAATGCCAGTGAAGGAATGGACTTGTCAACAAGTGTGGTGATATTTTATTTGTGCACTCCAATAAAGCTTATCTGGAGATCAGAGGACAGTGTCAGCCACTATATTAAACAGAGGTTAGGCAGTGGTAGCACATACCTTTAATCCTAGCATTCGGGAGGCAGAGATCCATCCAGATCTCTTTGAGTTCAAGACCACCTGGGAACAGAGTCATGTGTGGTGGCACACACCTTTAATCCCAACACTAACCATAGAGGTCTAGAGGTCTGTACAGACAGACAGGAAGTGATAGAGCTGGGCAGGGAGAGGAAGTGATGTAGCTGAGTGGAAAAAGGAAATAAGATGGCAGAACACAGAAAGGTACATAGGCATGAGTATATAGGAAGTAGTTCTCTCTTGGCTGAGGATTTCCTAGTGGTAAGAATGTGGCTGGCTTCTTTGTGCTTCTCTGATCTCTCAGTTGTCACCCCAACATCTGGCTTTGGGTTTTTTTTATTAATAAGACTGTTTAGCAATTCATCAGGCAAAGAGAGCAAGCTTTATTTCTCCATGTCCTTTATATAGGCTGCATGCAGAAGGCATGATCCAGATTAGAAGTGGATCTTCCCACCTCAAAAGACCTCAATTAAAGGTTTATCTTCTCACCTCAAAAAAAAAAAAAAGTGGGTCTTCCCACTTCAAATGATTTAATTAAGAAAAAATCCATCGGGCTGGAGAAATGACACTGTGGTTAAGAGCACTGGCTGCTCTTTCAGGGGACCCAGGTTCAATCCCCAACACCCACATGGCAGCTTGCAACTGTCTGTAACTACAGTTCCAGAGGATCCGACACCCTCACACAGACACACATGCAGGCAAAACACCAATGCACATAAAATAAGAAGAAATAATTCATTCAGTTTAAAAACGAAAAAATTCCCTCACAGGCATGCTCAGTCATTGGAGATTTAGTTAACTCCATATGTAGTCAAGTTGACAACCAAGAATAGTCATCACACTCACAAACTAGCTCGAGTGCTCAACAGTGGTCCTCTCAGCTCTGCATGGAATCAGCCTTAGCCTGGTGCTCTTGTTTCTGTTTCTTCGTTTGTTTGTTTGTTTGTTTAGTAGAACTCACACACTTTGCTGCTACTAAAAGACACAACGCAAAGCCAGTTGCTGCTCCATTGATACTTCTAAGCAAGAAAACACATTGATTGATTGGCATCTATGAGAAGACTGAGGGGAACTAGTACAGTACTGGTCCTCTTGTGGAGAACCGCTGTTGCTTGATTAAAAAACCAACAAACCAAAGAGTGGAGAACATTTCTGTATGAAGACAAGCGGGGTATCTTGCCTATTCTGAAGCACGTGGTGTACACATGCTTTTTAGTCTAGCCTATCCAGCGGTTCCTTCCATGCTTCATTACAGCCTTCCTTAGCTTACTTCCTTCATTTCTCATTTAATTAGGGAAAATAAGAATCCTACCTTCAGGGTGTGGTGGTGCCACTTGTAAGCCCAGCCCTTGAGAGGCAGAGGTAGGTGCATCTCTGTGAGTTCAAGTCCAGCCTGGTCTACATAGTGAGTTCCATGATAGTCAGAGCTACATAGTGAGACTCTATTAAAAAAAATACTCGTACTTGTCTCTCACAACCATCTCAAAAAAGGAAAGGGGTGACACTCTCTTCCAAGAGAGAAGAGTCCCTCCCCTCTACATGTAGGCTTGGTGCAGGTTGATTGATCAATACAGAAATACAGGTGTGGTAGACTACAAAAGAAGCAGAAGTACATTCTTCAGTAAGATTTAGTGGGTGGTTCTGATGACTACAAATGAATGCAATATTTACATAGGATAGTGTTTTTAATTTATGATATTTATATGAAAGCAGCAGGAATCTTCTGATCACAGAGGATTAATATCTAGGAATAATTGTTTTATATCTATCTTTCATCACTGGTGGAAGAGGGGGAAGATGAGCTACCAGACCTCCCCAAAGGTCCAATCTATTCTTTTGGATGAAGACATTTCCAAGGTCTGTCTCAGACTACAAAGCCCCCTAAGACACTTAAACAAATGATCTGTAGATCCAAGCACTAATCATTGCCATAAAAGTCCATGCTTAAGGGTCTCTCAGTTCCTGGGCATCTTTTCAGTCGACAGAAGAGAGAAAGGATATACACCAAAGACATCACAGAGCCCATGCATCCTTCTGCTGACCATCACCCTCTACCCTAGGCCAGTCCCAGGCTTGGCTCAGCATGGCCCACTTTGTTCCATGCAGTCCTAGGGCTAACTCCTGGTTCACCTTTTATCTTAGCTTCTGAGAGAAAGAACTCCAATTATGATGCTGTGTGACATGTTACCTTTCAAAAAGTTAAAACAGGAAGGAAGTGGGAAAGGAAAGGACCGTGGGAGGCAGCAGTCGTGGGAACCCACAGCATCACACAGCCACTCTATTTACTGTACCTCTTCCTCTGTTCTTCCCTCCCAGCATCCACGGACCCAGGACTAGCTCGGACAGAGAGACTTTCTAGTATTTCAATACTCTCTATTGATGCCTTTCATTCTATTAGAGCTTTATTTATTCTTTCATCTGTCTAAAATGCTGGTGTTTCTGAGATGAAAAGTGGGGACATGCTAGAAATCAAAGTTTCAGTGAGACAGGAAACCTTACCAGTCACAATATTGCCATGGTAATTTGTGGCTGATGAGCAACTTTCACAGATCCAGCCTCATCTCACTGATACATGACTCAGAGAAACAGGAAATATTGGGGCATTATCCTTTGTGCTTTGAAGAGGATTTCTAATGATCAACAACTCTGACTCTGTGCTTCCATCCAGCCATGATAAAAAGTTGAACACAGGCCCAAGCTCAGATTCCCCCCTCTCTTAAAATGAAGCTGACCATAGTCAAAAATCTCCTTGGTCTCCCCGTTACACATCTTATCAGGTCTAATGCTCATGGACCCTGCTATGGGTTCATGGGACCCAGCCTGGGCCAGAAACACTAACCTGTCTCCTGATGCCAAGCCTAAATATGGGCCTCACCATTCCATGGACTGGGGTCCCAGAGTGAATAAGATGGAGAAGGTGGAGCTGGCAGTGGCTGTCTCTTCACTCTGCTTCTTGACTGCAGGTGCAATGTGACCAGCCGCAGGATCCTGCCGCCACAACTTGGCAGCCATGATGGCCTGTACCCTCAAACATGGATAACCCCAAGAAACACGTCCTTCCTAAGTTCCTTTTGTCTCAAAAACAAGACAAGTAACATGAAACATCCATACGCCTTCCTCCAAACCAGTATTCCCTCACTCAGTTAATGAGCTCAATTATGCAGATTCTTGGTTCAGTGGTGTCCTAGTTAGCTGCTCTGTGGTGAGGATAAACACCTTAACCCGAAGCAATGCGGAGAAGAGAGGTTTTGCTTGGCTTACACTTCTGCATGGCAGTCCATGATTGAGGGAAGTCACGGCAGGCACTCAAGCAGGAGCAGAGGCAGGAGCCACCGAAAACGCTGCTTACTGGTTAGCTTCCAACTCACATGCAGCTGCATTTCTTGGAGAACCTAGGCCCATCTTCCTGTGGATGGCACCACCCACAGTGGGCTTGGCCTCCTGCATCAATTACAATCAAGAAAATGCCCCCCATAGACATACACACAGGCCAAGCTGATCTGATCAAGGCAGTTCTTCACCTGAGGATCTTCTCTTGCCAGATGTATCAACTTGAAAAGTAGAAAAAAAAAATCTGACGAGGGCAATTGGTGAAGTAAGAGTGCTGAGACAAAGAGAGAATATCTAAGAAAGCTGTACACCCAGTAAGTGCCAAAGCAGGGCAAACAGAGGCACCTGGGGAAATCCATGCTCTTACTTCTAGGCTCTACCAAAAATTGGTAGGAACAGGTAAGGGAGAACCAACCATAACTGAACGTGTATTAGTTCAATGCTTACGAGGTGCTCAGAGGGGTGGGATAGGGGTCAATGCAATGCCTTAAGGAAGAGCTTCCAAGTTCCACCTCCTTTCACAGACAAGGATGGCCCCTGTAAACATGCCTCTAACTGATGTCCTAACAGCAGGAAGGACCTCAGATCTACAACGTCTAAGCTCATTTATTCTGTCTGTCTCCGTGTCCTTCCTCCCACTCTGCCTCTCTGATCCTCATTGATGCTACATCCTGGATCCCAATAGTCAGTCATGCTATACTGGTCCTGTGCTTTTTTGGTTGGTCTCCAGCTCAGTCCTGTACCACTCTGAGACCTTCTTGAAGGACCCACCCATTCCCCACAAGTCTTTCACACTCCCTGACTTGAGTGACAGGTCAGGCAACCTAATTTCTACCTCCTACCACCTGGATGTGGTTTAAGACACTAGCTTCAACATGATACTGTGCTAATTACTATTCTATGTGACGGAACACCTGACAAGGAGAGACTTAAGTTGTGGCTTGCAGTTTGAGATGGGGTACAGTCCATCACGGATGGGAAGACACAGCGGCAGGAGTGTGAGGCAGTCACTGCCTGTGAGTGTGTCCGCAGTCAGAAAGCCAACAAGAAGTGAGGCCAGGCTATAACACCTCAAGGCCCGACCTCAGTAGTCCACTTCCTCCAGCAAGGTTCTGCCTCCTCACGGTTCCACAACTATCCAAAACAGCCCCTCCAGCTGGCAACCAACTGATGGAATCCATGAACCTCTAGGGACCATTTCCGTTCAAACAGCAACATGGGGGTTGGGAGAGGGCTTGATGGTTAAAGTGCTTGCCACAAAAGCATGAGATGCAGAGTTCAAATCCCCAGGACCTATGTAAATGATGGTGGGAGGGAAAATATAGTCACCCACTGTAACTCCATCCTTGGGAAGCTGGAGACAGGGAGTCTCCAGAACGAGCTGGCTACTCAGAATAGGCATATTGATAGACTCTAGGTTTGACTGAGAGAACCTGCCTAAATATCAAAGTGGAAGAGAGATCAGAGATGATTCAAAAATCAACCTCAGGCCTCCACTTACACACAAACACTCAAGTGTCCCCACAATGCAAACGTGCATATGTATAGATGCACAACACACACATACAAACAAGAACAGGAAAATACACACACACACACACACACACACACACACATACACACACACACACCATGTACCTATTAGCCTGTACTTACTTGGCTGGCATTCATCTCTTTGATTTGTTTATTCCTTCAAAAAGCACACGCATTTCCTCCCAGCAATGTACAGAATGCTCCCTTTACATACAGCATCTCTTTAAACTCTGTCAAGAATGCCATCAGGTTCTGGTTACCACATGCAGCTATGAGTGTGGCCCGACACAAAATCACAAACTTCCTTAAACCATTATGACTTTTTTTTTTTGCAAAAATGTTTTTGTAACGCAATGGCATGGATTTCCATGGTGAACTTCATAGATGACAGCGTCACAATGTCAAGGTTAGACACACTTGAAAGACATACTGAGCTCTGAGCACTTCTAACCACTTGTAGAGAGCTAGTTGAATGTTGTATTATTCCCAGAGCTCCTTGCAGCTGGGTCGTACCTTTTGCTTTTCTGCCTCATTTTCCAGCTGGCACTCAGCCATCAGTAGATTCACAGCCCTGGATACGATGCCAGCCAGACACTCGCTGCAGCCTGCCTGTTAGTGTCCAATGGCACCATGGCCGCTTTGAGGGTCCATCTCATTCATACCCACACAATAGGAACGGGCCTGCATGCCTCGCCTTATCAGTGGCCACCAGATGCTGCCAGAGCCTTGTAAACTGCAAGCAGCTCTAAATGGCACTCCTGCCACACACATCCTTTATAGAACAGAACCAAGAGCAGTCATCCAGGACTAAGGGGTACCCCACACAAGCAATGAGGACCTTGCCAGCCCAGCCTCTTCCTGGAGAGGCGAGTTTTGAGTGAAGGCACCCGGGAAAATAATGCACATCGTCTCAGGAGTCCTTGGCAGCTGTCCACTCTGCTCTAACATAGCCTGATCACAATAAAAGAAAAAAAAATGTCTCTTTGGGGCCTTGCTAAGTTATTAGAATCCAAGAGGATGCCATCTGCTAGAACGGCACCCCCCTAAGCTTCTGATCCCTAGGCAGCCACCTAACAGAGGGACTTTAGCTTGGGACACATGCCAGACGGACACAGAGAAGCTAAAAGTCATGTCTGACGTGACTGCAGGGGTATAGACTCCAAAGCCAATTACTAAGCACCCTCAAGGGAAAAAATGATTTTCTGAAAACAGTGGTACCTGCTGTTTCCTATTGGGGACCCATTAAAAAATAATAAAAATAACGTCTCATTAAACGAGCGTGCTTAGAACAATATCCCCTTTGACAGGTTGTAATTTCTATAACTCTCAGGCGACAGCTTTTAGCTCTGCATAGCAACTACCAGGCAAGATGCAATCTGCAATCTGCCCCTTGCAGAGGGAATGAGTCAGCCGGTAGCAGGGAGGATGGCGAAGATGGCGTCAGTGCGCCCCCACTGGCACTCAGCAGAATAGCAATTGTTTCTGCGGGATGAGCTTTTCACACCCACCCACCCCACCCCACCCCCCAAAAAAAACAAGTCACTTCTCTCTCCTTCAAAAAGAAGAGGACCTCAGAGGTTTCCGAACCCTGAGAGAAGCAGCCAGTCTCAGAAGCAATCGGAAGAGCAAGACATACTGCACACCCAACTCTTCCCCAGTCTGGGTTTTCAAAGTGCAAAACACTATTTACACAGTCTAGCTCTGCAGAGCAATTGGTCCCTGGTGCCTTCAACACCCCAGCTGTAAATCTGACTTCTGAGATGTGCCTTCACAGGCATGTGAGCGCCCCTCCCCGCTCTTAATAGAGTTGCCTACTGAGGCCTGGGTGGAGGGTTCGGGAATTTAAACTGTGAGTCAGGCCAGTTAGTGAAGACTTTCAGTGAAAAGGCTGAATGCTGGTTCATTAGCCCCCTTACAGAAATGCCTGCCTGGCCCCGGCCCACCCCCTTGGGTCATTCTCCCAGGGACTCTGTGGGGAAGATGAGCTGTGAGTCAAACATGAGGAAGCCAGGGAGCAGTCACCCAGACTCACATCTGACAAAGGAATGAACCTTTAACTCAAGGCCAGCCTCCTTGCTTCCCCCGTGGCTGGGAAACGTTTGTTTGTGTCTAGCTGACATACGGCCTCTCTTCCCAGGTCTTCCTGTACTAGGCACAACGCTTCTGAGTCTCCCCCCTTGGAACGCACCAAGGAGTGGGAGGAACCCTTCTTCCTACCAAGCTTTGGACCTTTCTTCCTCTGCCCTAGCCCTACTTCCTGCCCACCTGTGAGGCACTCCTCCAAGTAACAGGTAATTCTGGCCTTCATCCACCCTTCATTCTCCCAAATATTTCTTCTTCTTCCCCTATACACCCACAAATGTGTGTCTATTCCAACCACTAAAGAGCCTCGTTATGACCATCACCAGGCTCTGGTGTCTTCACCACATAGGAAGCAACAGCCACCTCTCACAGCTCCAGCACCACAGTCCTGGCTAAAGTCGTTCCTATTTCGGCCTTGCTGGTCTCAAATAGCTCCTTGAAGCTCCTTTTCCTTCCTGTACGGATCTTCCTTTACCACAGCCAAAGAGCTCCTCTTGCGACCTCTCTAGCCACACCATTTCTCTGTCTAAACCCCTAAGTGAGGCCACATCTGTGCTTAAGAGCACTACTGATGGCAGACGGTTTGGTTTCAACACTAACTGCCATCATTAGTGGGTGGCCCTGAGCCAGTGAGGGCAATAATAGAGTTGTGGTAAGGACTGGTTGAGATTGACAGTGGACTCAGAATAACAGCTGGCATGGAGGAAGCTTTCTGTATACATGTGACTCTCCATTGTCCAGCATGTAAATCCAGGATCTTGGGCACTGTAGAGCTAGAGGCTCAGCAGGTAAGATGACTTGCTGCTCTTCTAGGGGACCTGGGTTCAGTTCCTGGTACCCACATCAGGCAGCTCACAGATGCCTGTAACTCCAGCTCCAGGGGATCTGCCATTCCCTAGCCTCTAAGAGCATCCACACATTCGTGGCTTACACACACATAAATTTTAAAAATAAAATCTAAAAGGGTATTCAACATGTTTAAATGAACTAAGGAAGTAGTAAGGAAGCCCAAAGGAAGCACTAGTCCAGTGGTTCTCAACCTTCCTAATGCTGCCACCCTTTAATACAGTTCCTCATGTGGTGACTTCCAACCATAAAATTATTTTTATTGCTACTTCATAACTGTAATTTTGCTACCATTATGCATCATAATATAAATATTTGTGTTTTCCAACGGTCTTAGGTTAGTTACCCCTGTGAAAAGGTTGTCCGACCCCAAAGAGGTCAAGACAGATAGGTTGAGAACCACTGCTCTACATCCAGACAAGGACTCCCTGAAACCCTCAAGAACTATGTTGGATGGTTTCACGTGGCACTGCCTGCTTCTGCTAAAGGGAGCTACATAAGAAGGGCACAGGTTCATCTCACATTACTCAACTTTAAACCCTCTAGTGACTCTCTTCTGCTGCTACATGAAATTCAAATTCTGCATCTTGCTCTTCCAAAGCTTCTGGAGGATAAATCCTCTTCTTCCCCATGCTGTAAATTTCTTCAAGGCACTATTTTTCCAAAACAGGACTGCCTAGGAGAAGACCACCCAAGTAGGTGGTAGACATGCCCACTGGGCCACCCCTGAACTCATCATGAAGCAGATCAGAAATGCACCGCCTTGTGCTATCTCCAGTTCTCCTTACCTCTCTTCCATTTTATCAACCTCAATACCTTGGGTTTGCTTCTCCCAACTGAAACGTGAGTATTAAGTTCTTGTCTTAGGCTGTTTTCTAGGTGACTTGGAGGACATAGGAGAAGACAGTAAGTAGACTGGGACAGAGAAGAACAGACCCACGCCACTGCCAAGTCTCCTCTCCCCCAATTCAGCCCAGATAACCTGGTTACCAAGTAACAAGCATTAAGAGGCCTTTCCGCCCTTGCTCTCCTTGGAGTTGAGGGGATAATGACTATGCTGATACTCACATAGCTTAGAACCTCAATTGGAGTCTCAGCAGGCTGTTTCACTGACCAGCGAGCTGATAATGAGAAACCCAGCCAATCTATCTGGGAGCAGAGCTCAGCTCCCAGCGAGGATCCCTGTACTCGCTTCCCTGAAGTAGTTAGTGTTTTCTGTAGTTACTGCTTGAAGCAAGCTGTAGAGGTATTGCAACCAGCTGACGGCCACAGATAAGGTGAGTAAGCTCTGGTTCCAGTGACTCAATCTAGAGTCCAGGAGGACCACCCAAGTGCAATGGCTGTGGAAGAGAGGAGAGCCTGGAGAGGATGGCTTTCCAGAGGAAGTAAGGGAAAATAGCACCTGGTGCCCTCGCACAGGTGGAGATTACCTGGACATCTGAATAAAGAGGAAGAAGTGTCCTGACCTGAGCAGAGAATGCTGGACCCAGAGAGAGCTCTGGGAGGGTCAGCTTCAGGTTTCCACTGTCAGATCCCGACAGTGCGGTCAGGAGCAAGGGGTCAACCAAAGAAGGCTTCCTGGAAGGAAGACTTGACAAGAAAGTGTCTTAGTCACAGCTGAAGGACTCAGGGTTAGCCACGCTTCCTACTTCCTGGACCCGCCCCCCCC
>CABHPH010078067.1:0-10761 GCA_902168325.1 Peromyscus nudipes
ACTGCAATCGTGGCACCATCGATCAAGAGTTGTTTGCTCCGGCTAGACTTTGCTTCTGTTGACTTTTGGGGGTGAGGCTTGGCTCCATTTGGACCCCATACCTTGAACTTTGCCTAACACAGCAGAAGGAGGGGGGTCGTGGATGAGGGGTTTGGGAGGGGGCAGAGATACAAGGGATACAGTGGAGAGAGGGCACAGGAAAAAGCACTGGACAGGGAGTCTGAGGCCTGGGTGCTGGGTACTGAGTTCTATCATGAGCTTGTTGTGTGTCTTGGGCAAGATGATCTCTAAAGGTCCTGCTGGAGCTGGCTGTGGTGGCGCACACCTTTAATCCCAGCACTCTGAGGCAGAGGCAGGTGGATCTCTGTGAGTTAAGAGCCCAGCCTGGTCTTCATAGTGAGTTCCAGGCTAGTCATGGGTACATAGAGAGACCTTGTTTCAAAGAAAATAAATATATAAATAATAAATAAATGTCCTGCTGAAGAAAATCAAAGCCTGGATTCTTAAAGTGCATTAACCCCTTCCCTGCTACAGACGGTGTCAGAGAACCCCAACTCATCAGCCGGGACTGGCATGGTGTGCCAGGAAAAGTGGATGCTGCTATGGCTGGCCGCATCTACATCGCAGGCTCCGCACCCCACTCCCTGCAGGCCAAAAAAAAGAAGTCTAGGCGTCGCAGCCGAAAACGCTACCGTTCACGCAAGGAGAGTGGCCGCCACAGCCGCAGCCGCAGCCGCAGCCGCAGCCTGAACTCCCGTCGATCATCGCGTTCAGTCTGGTTCTCTTCGTTCTCTAGTGAAGAGAGCGGGCTAGACGCCTACAACTATGATTATGATATGAACTGGCTCATACCTGCCACATGCGAGCCCATTCAGAGCGTCTATTTCTTCTCTGGAGGTGAGAGTCCCTAATACCCCTGAAGCTGGTTTTACCTGGGCCTTTCCTGCAGGCTCTGGTCCTTGGGTGCTAACACAGCCTGTAGATGGTGACCTTATGTGCATGGTGGATGTTCCCTTTCACTTCGGAAGAAACCCTTGTTTTCCTTCTTGGGACCAGTGACAGGATCAGGCAGGATCTTATATACCCTCTTTCCGTTCTCTCTTTCAGACAAGTACTACCGAGTCAACCTTAGAACGCAGCGAGTGGACTCTGTGAACCCTCCCTACCCACGCTCCATTGCTCAGTATTGGCTGGGCTGCCCAGCCCCTGGAAAGTAGGAGTCAGAGCCCATGTAACAGAGCCATGTAACTCATCCTTCAGCCTTTTCCTCCCAGCACAATAAAGTCTGTTGGCCCTGAGTTTAAGACTACTGTCCTGAATAGGGTGGGCAGCCCTGTCCCCTGGAGAAGGACAAGTGGGGCTCTCAGGACTGATTGAGGAGGGACAGAGAAGACCCCACTGGGCTCGGGTGCTCTTCCTAAACCAGAAACACTGGGGGCTTGTGAGAGCTACCCTTCCAAGTCTCTCCCCTACCCCCACAACCCCGCTCTGCACTTGAACATGAACTCCAGTTGCTGTGGTGATGACAGCAGTTACCCAGCCACCCTCTCAGGTGAAGCTTCTTTAACCATGGAGTTAACCAGGGCCTCCGAGGAGATGAGAAGCGAGAGGGTGGAATTCAACTCAGCTTTGTTGTCCACTGTGCATCTAGAACACAGTTAACTTCCAAGCCACGAAGGGACAGACCCCCACAACACACACCTAATGGGGGCTTTTCTCTGAGGTCTCTGTCCTGGGCATAGGGTGGAGAGAGAGAGAGAGAGAGAGAGAGAGAGAGAGAGAGAGAGAGAGAGAGAGAGAGAGAGAGAGAGAGAAGAAGAAGGAGGAGGAGGAGGAGGAGGAGGAGGAGGAGGAGGAGGAGGCAAGGACAGGAAGAACATTGACATACATCCCCTTTCTCATAGTAAAGAAGCCCAGAGGACCCTCACGGAAGGAAATGCTGTAAAAGTGAATGTCTTTGTGAACCCCTGGCTCGCCCGTGGAATGTTCCCTGGCTCCATGATCCTGGGTTTCAGGAAGCCTGTCTGGCCTTTAGAGGAGCCAGAAAGGGTTCTAGAGCAGACCTGAGGGCAAGCTGGTGGTGGCAACTGTTCCCCAGCCCTGCTGACAGTAGGTGGCTCCAACAGCATCCTCATCCCACCCAGTTTCTCTGCCAAGTCTTCAGAGAGTGGGACAGGAATCCACCTACTTTCCCCTGAAGGCAGCCAAGACCAGGACACTGGGGGATCTTAGGGAGCATCTGAAGCCCTGGGAGCTTTGGGGAGATAGATTTCTGTGGTTTGGGGCAAGGGTTTCACACAGTACAGGACTGAAAGCAGAGACTACCAGAGGCTGAGGTTTGAGGAGGGAGGTGTGACCAGCTTCTTGGTAAAAGCTGGGGTGTGCACCAATCTGGTCCAACCTAGACCTCGATTAGCCCCAATCCTGCCTTGCTCCCCCCTTTTCAACCTCCCTAAAGTGACTGCTAAGCCTCTTCCCTCTGGAGGCGGAGCCACGGTGCATTCTGAACAGCTTAAAACCCTAAGGCCTGAGTCTGGTGTGGGCAATAGCCCTGGCATGGCCCTCTGGCTCCTCGCCCTGTGCCAGCTCCATGGCCAGTCCTGTGGAGGCATCTCCAGGTGACCTGGTGGGAAAAGGGTGGGCAGGGTGAGGAAGAGTAGCATGGTGGGATGGTGAAGGGTGAGGAGTGTAGGGATTGGGGCTACAGAGGCTGATCAAGGCTTTAAAAGCTGAGGCTCTTGCAAAGGAATTCTGGTTTGATTCCCACTCTGGCCCACAGGCTGTGCCAGTGGGTTGGGTCCCCATCGGAGAAAGAGGACCACCTTCAGTGTTGGGCAGTTGCTGGAGCTGGAACGGGTATTTGCAGCTAGGCCCTATCCTGACATCAGTACTCGTGAGCACCTGGCCCAGGTAACTCACCTGCCTGAAGCCAAGATCCAGGTGAGCTGCAATAGCGAACTTCTGGGCTTCACACAGCGCCTCTTCTCTCTGGGAATCCTGCCTTCATATTGTGATTTCCGTCCCAGGAGAGTGTGCTGGTGCCAAGATAATATCCCTTCATCTTCCCTATCAGGTGTGGTTCCAGAACCGCCGAGCCAAGAGACTCAAGAGCAGAAAGCCAGGAGCCCTAAACCCTAGGCTGGAGCTTCCTCCAAACTCCTGTTGTCTTCCAGACACCCCCCAGCAGCCCTGGGACCCTGGAACACCAGGCCAGCTTCTACACCCCACCAGCTCAGCTCAGCATGCTTCAGCATGCCCACAGACCTCCTGTGTAGCTCCCAGCTTGGTTCCAGGGCAGAGCTGGGCAGGGGCTAAAGCTGCAGCCTCATGGGGGCCAAGTGGGCCTTCAGGGGTTCACCCTTCTTTAGAGCAAATTGTTCCTCAGACTTCACTGGGCAGCCTGTCTGACCTTATCTATACCTCAGCCATTGTCACCAATGTAGATCACTCCTAATTTAGGTGTAGAGCTTGTAAGAGTTTGGCTCTGGCTCTGGTAGCCCATTCCATCTCTCCTGGGATGGAGCACATAAGAGAACCCCTGCCTCTTTTTACATAGGGAGTGTTCTCTAACAGAGTTTAGCTCAGAGACCCAACCCTCCACTCCCAAGCTCCAGCAACCTAGTTGAAGGTCCTGTGCAGGGATTAGAGTCTAGCTCCTACCACCCAGGGCCCTGGTCATTTCTGGGGCATATGCCCATTGTCTTATCAGGAGGTACTGTCAAGGTAAGGGACCATGTTGTCGACCTCTACTGCCAGGCTTGGGTCCCCAACTCCTATTATCTTAGCTGATGATCTCTTTCCTCTGAGGGGGCGGCCACCAGTCTGAGGGCCCTGCCAGGACCTTACCTATGTGCCAGGGGAAGAGTACTGCTCCTAAGCTGGACTGCTGGGACACCCACCCTTTCATAGTTCAGGGCCCCATTGCCTGACTTCCTGCCACCTGGACAAATTAATCAGAACTGTGGATTTGAAGAGAGAGTGATATTAACGTTACAGAAATAGAAACCCTGGTCTTAGGTTGATTGAATTTCCCCAAAGATCAGATTGGCTGTCCTCTGATGAGGGCTGTGGGGACAACCTGACAGATCTGGGGAGGGGGTGTGGTAGCCTTGGGTTTTCCTATCACTGGCATCTGTAATACCAACTAATCTCCAAATAAAACAAAACTCTGTACTTTAATCTGGATTGTTGTATTGCAAATGAGTGGGGGTGAGGCTTGCCTGCCTGGGAAGGTTATCTCCCACCACCAAATCCCTAAATAGGGCCAGGTGCCACAGACTGGGTAGGAATCATGTCCAGGCTTCTGCTGGGATTAGGGTGGTTAATTAAAGGGCTCAAGCTCTCCCAGGCTCTGGGGACACAGTAGCTAGCTTGCATGCCAGAATGTTCTAGTTCCCTCCACCTCTGGAGCTGCTCTGGAGAGAAAAGCATGGAGTCTGCAATCATACTGTGTTGGATTCAAACCCTAGCTCTGCTATATGACTACAACTCTGAAATCCTGTCTGCAAAGCAGGGATGGAAACCCTTCCTGTCTTGGGAAACATGTAGGTAAGGAACTTCATGTGATGACACATGATTAAAAACTCAATAAATGCTAGTTCCCTCTGCTCCATACAAGGAAATCATGAGAAACTGGTAAGAACCAAACTTCCTGTCCTCTGCTAAGCACCTCCTGGAGCCTGAGTGCTTTGGATAAAATGTGGCAGCAAGTTCCTTTTCCTGTGCTGTGAACTGGCCACCTCATTCCCAACACTCTCTCTGCCTGTGCAGATGGAAAGATGCTTACAGCTTGCCTCTTGCTTAATTACACACAGGCATGAGCTAGATCTTGGCTTTATTATCTCCAGAAACTAGCATAGTGCCTGGCCCACTAAACGACTGTGTGTGTAAGAGCTTGATGTTACTGAAGCTTATTGGCCTGTGTGGAGGGACTGGGATCTAATGAACAATTTCTCCCAGCAAAGGACCCCAAGTTTACTGTGAAATAGATACCCTAGGCTGGTCAAAGTCTGCTGGAAGAGAGTCTGCTGAAGTCAAACCTCTAACATTTGGAAGGCTTTCAACTTAAATTAAGGTACTTAAGGATATGTAGGCAGCCTGGCATACAGAGAACACAGGGAAGTGAACCACAAGTCCCCCCTCAGGTTTCAGCGAGGCTTTCTGACCCAACTCTTTAACAGAAACACTGTAAAATGCCACTTATACTTTCCTGCACTTGACGCTTCTCCCTAATAGGAACTGATAAACATAATTGACAGAATGTTTACTATCTAGTAAGAATATGAGACAAGCTTGGGAAAAACATGGTCCAGAGATGGCTCAGTAGATAAAAGCCTCTGCTGTACAATCCTGAGGAGAGTCCACCAAAAGAGATGGTGCTTATCTACGATCCCAGCACTTCTAGAGAGAAGAGATAGGAAAAGGTAACCGGGAGTATACAGTAGAGTAACAGAAACAAGAGATCCAGCCTTGACAATGTAAAGGACAAAAGGAACCCCTCCAAGTTGTCCTGACCTCCATCTGAAAACCCTGGCACATGTGGGCCTGTACTCACACACACTCACACACGGCAACAGGAAGTTAAGAAGAGAGAGGCTTGAGGGGCTGAAGTGATGGCTCAGTGGTTTACAGCTCTTGCAGAGAATGGAGCTTCAGTTCCTGGTACCCACACCAGCTAACTCCAGTTCCTCTTCTCATCCCCTCAGGCTCCTGTGTGCATATATAGCCACACAGACACATGAAAGGAAGGAAGGAAAGCTGGCAGGCCCAACAGACCTCAAAGACCTGCCATGATGGCATGTGCCTGAATCCTAGGACTTAGGAGGCAAATGTGGAAGACTGCCATGAGTTCGAGGTCAGCCAGAGCTATATAGCAAGACCATGTCACAAATAAGGGCAGATATTGAGCAATTCTCAGAATTACAGAAGTTTTTGTGCTTTGTGCTCTTAAAGGATCTGAAATAAAAATACACTGAACACAAGAAATATTTATTGGATAAATAACATTTTTCAAGGGCCTTAAACAGATTCTCTAACTTATCTACATTCTGGAAAGTGTAACATAACAAAGAGACAACAAGACAATGTAGACATCTTTGGCTCCATTTAACAGAAGGACCAGAGCTGATCATCTGATTTCTTTCAGCCTGTTCTGACTTCTGGAAAATGGCCCGAAGCAATTTCCTTTTCTAGAAAAGGTTGGCTGCCTGGCTTCTAGTTCCGCCATCTTGTATCAACTGGTTTTTCTCTTATTTATTTGATGCCTGTTTTCTGACTGGTTCTTCTCAGGTTCATGCCTTCTGCTTCCTTAGGGTCTTCTGCTCAGTTACAGATCTTGTGCCAAGACATGTGGATGAAAGATGCTGACTGATTTATGCACTTGGGCCAGTTCAAGGCAGTACAGCCCATTTGGGGAGAAGGTCTGGATTCTACTTACTTCTGATGGGAAAATCCCAGACTCAGCAGACCCCAGAATGGACCGCAGAAGGCAAATGGGCACTGGATTCAGGAGCAGTTACTGAGACCAGTTCTTTCAGTTTTAAAGAAACACTGCTGTCTGAATCTCTTCTATTCCTCTTCAAGGAAACTGACAGCAGACACGGCTTCCCAAAGAAGAACTTGACTGGTCCTCTGACTAACTGGAGCGGAGTACAAAGAGCTTCACGGGTTGACGGAGAGTCAGTGATGGGCAATGGAGACTCTGGGGCTCCCCAAACTTCTTCCAGACTTTGATGGTGAAGTTACAGCTCCCCCAGTTCGCCTTCCATCACCCTCACCATGATGTACAGCTCTGCCAAACCCACCACCGAGGCGACGATCAATGCAGCCAGCACTCTCTGCCAGTGGGAAGAACCAGGTGTAGGTGATGCAGGCCAACACCCATATCTGCAGCCCTTAGCACTTCTAATATGGATGGAGATTCCCTCAGTCCCTAAGTCAATGGTTCTCAACCTGTGGGTCACAACCTCCTTTGGGGGTTGAAAGACCCTTTCACAGGGGTCGCATATCAGATATCCTACATATCAAATATTTACATTATGACTCATAACTAGCAAAATTACAGTTATGAAGTAGCAATAAAAGTAATTATATGGTTGGGGGTCACCACAACATGAGGAACTATCTTAACGGGTCCCACTGCTCTAAGTTGTTGGGGAAAGGCAGCTCTTCATCCTCCCTTTCCCATTAACCCCAACAAGGGGCACTTTGTTCTGCCCAGTGCCTACTCACCGAAGCCATTTCTGTGAAGATATACTGGCTTCCTAGGTAAGTGCAGACAAAGGCAGCTACCACCGTGACAATGAAGTTGAAGATGGTAATGACCAGAGCCTTCATCGATCTCACTTTGGAAAGCAGTTCAGAGAAGAAACATTTAGGTCAACATTCTCAGAGAGACCCTATTAGCCTCATAGCTCCCCCATCTACTGGGTTCCTCTCAGAGACCAAGACTGAATATCTTAGCCTTGATCCAAGAATAGTGTGGTGGGGAGCAAGGCCATGACCAGTCCCAGGGAGACTTGGCAGCCTGGGTTCCTAGTACCTCACCTTGTTTTCCCAGGTCATTAAGAGTCCCCCCACGCTGTGCATCCTGGGAAAAAAACAAAACAACAAAAAAACTAAGATGATTTCAGAATGAAAGCAGTTCAGAAATCCTTCTTTGCCAGTCTGGCCTCAGCCCTTTCTACCCTTCAACAGATTAATTCTGTCCTCTCCAGGGATTCTTTTTCTGGAAGTGGTATGATGCCTTCTGGATCACAAAAAGGAGGACCCAGGCTCCCAGAACCCATCTACTTTTCTACTTTATAGCAGAAACATGCCAAATGAATCTTGTCAGTTAAAAAAAAAAAAAAAGCTACAGGTACACCTGTAATCCCGGCATTTGGGAGGCTGGACAAAAGGATCCAGAATTCAAGGCCTGTCTGGGCCACAGAGACCCTTTCTTGAATAAAGAAAAAGCTCCAAGGCTCATCTCCATTTCTATGCTATTTGAGAATCGCTTACCATCTAAGCCCAAGAGTCTCAGTGAACACACTGAAGATATGTTTGATCTAGACAGAACCCAGAGGTCTTTTATGTTGCTGCTGTTATTTGTTTTTCAAGACAGAATTTCTCTGTGCAATAGCCCTGGCTGGGATTAAAGGCATGTACCACCATGCCTGGCAGAACACAGAGGTCTTACGGTTCTAGAACAGTATATAAACTGTGTTCGAATTCCCACGGTTTTCTTTTCTTTTCTTTTTTTTTGAGACAGGGTCTCACTATATAGTTCTGGCTGGCATCAAACTCAGGGATCCACTTGCCCCTGCACTAGGACTACTTGGATTAAAGGTGTGTGCTACTACACTCTGCTACTGTTGTTTTTAAAATTGAAACTCTATATGTATTTCTGGTGCAGGAGTAGGCCCTTACCTGACAAGTGACATTTCGAGTGATCCGCTTATATTCCTCATTGGCTAGCTGTATCTTAATCTTCTCTAGTCGGGCAACTAGCTCTGGATTCTAAAGCAAAAACAACCACATGAGAAGAACGACATTCTTCTACATATTTCTTGCTGCAAAATATGTCATAATCATTGGTTCCAAAGTGCAAGGCATAGCTAAGAGTGCTAGGCGCTATCTGCATACTGGTTTTACTTCACTGCTTTGGAAAATGGGTTACTGGATCTCAGTTTTCCAAAGTTTTCAGGCAAAGCTTCCTTCCCTGATTTTAGATTCCAGAGATTTTTGTTTTTTCAAGGCAGGGTTTTTCTGTGTAGCCCTGACTGTCCTAGAACTCACTCTGTAGATCAGGCTGGCCTAAAACTCAGAGATCCACCTGCCTCTGCCTCCGGAGTGCTGGGATTTAAGGTGCACCACCACTGCCTGGCTATATATATATATTTAAATACATATATTTAAATCCTTTGTACATGTGCACACAAAGGCACAGTGCATGTGTGGCAGTAAGAGGAAAACCTTTAAGAGTTACCTCTTTTCTTCCACCATGTGGGTCCTGAGGACTGAGGCCAGGCTGCCATGCTTGGTGGCAAGTGACCCAACTCGTTAAGCTATCTCACTGGCCCCCAAATTTTATTTATTTTTTGAACTCAGGGCCTTGTCAAGTACTCTTCCACTGAACCACATCCCAGCCATTCCAAATCATTAAAATATATTTCAAACACAAAAGTTGATTAATAAAATCTACATCCAACTCAGCACATAACTACTCTCACAAACATACCCCTTACATACCCGAGGAGGCTTCACAACCTCTTGAAGGTAGATTTCACTGCCTTTTAGGAGTTCATGAAGGTATAGGTTGGAATCTGGGAAGAAAAAGGTTCCACATAATGACTCATGAAGCTGAGGCTGGAAGACTAAGTTCACAGAAGTGGGTAGCCCTAATTTTAACCCCCCAAAAATGGCCATCCCTGTTAACCCATCCCTAGGATATATATCCCCATATATATGTATGTATATATTTATATATTTGGAGAAAAGACAAGGCTTGTGTAGATCAGGCTAACCTTAAGCTCATAAGGATATACCCGTCTGTCTCTCAAATGCACCACATACGCAACGCCCCCCTTTTTTTTCTTTTTGGACAGGGTTTCATTTACCTCATCTAGACCAAAACTCACAATCCTCCTGCCTCAGTCCCTCAAGTGCTAGGATTTCAGGTGTGTGCCATGCCAAGCCTCATGAGCATTTTCTTTTTCTCTTTTTGTTTATGTATTCATTTATTTTTCTTCTTACTCAAGATAATTTTAAACTAAGAAAAATCTAGGAAAATTCCACTGAAGTATTTCCTAGTGCTGCACAGTTGACTTTAACTGTCACTCTTCAATTATCCTGCCAGTGACAGGTTATTTCTGTGAAAATAATAATCTGTCCTAGATAGGACTGGGTCGTTGTGATGCTAAGCACTCAGAGGACACTATATTAGAGGATCTTTTTCTAAGGTCCTCTTTAAGTCCTAATAGTTGAGTATCTTTTCTTTGCACTTCTGGCCAGGATATGTCAATTCTGGCAAAACATGTTACATGCCTGTTTACCCTATTCCCTCCCTTAATAGATAAGTAAACAGGTTCAAAGAGGAGAAATGACTTCTTTGAAAGGACTAGAACTAGATGCGACTCTCAGTTCAGACCTTACAATTTTTTTTTTGGGTCATTCTATTTCCCTACCCTCACCCCTAAACGGGGGCTGGGGCAGGGAATTAGAATTCTCTACCCTTGCCTTTGAGATGAAAGAAAACTCACTAATTCCCAAACAGGAGAAGCTCACTACATTATAA
This sequence comes from Peromyscus nudipes, assembly GCA_902168325.1. NCBI lineage: Eukaryota > Metazoa > Chordata > Mammalia > Rodentia > Cricetidae > Peromyscus > Peromyscus nudipes. The sequence continues at coordinate 10,277 of CABHPH010078067.1, forward strand.
GGAGAAACTCAACATGGTAGATACAACTGGGGTGGAAGCTCCAATTCCTTAAAAGTCAGGTGGACTTAGGTGGACCTAAAAGAGGACACTCAACAAAATCTGCACAAATACGTTTTGTCACACACGAGGCATTCCCACGAAAATTAAGATGTAAGTGGTGAACCTGGGGTTTTATGAAAAGGCTTTGGACTGGCTAAATGAGAACTTGGCAGGCACGCGAGAGTGATGGGGGGCGGGGGCGGGAGGTTCCAGGAGGGATTAGATCTGAAAATGAGGCGGTGACTCTCGATTGGGGACCTTGCTCACTTCTTTCTCTCAGGTGTTGATGTAGTTCTCGGATCAGACGGAAGGAAATCAGGCGCCGGGGGCCCGTGGTGCCATCACTGCTCGTGTGTTTCTTCCCCAAAGCAGCCTCGAGCTGGGCACGCAGCTTCCGGGGCAGCTGCTCCCGTTCCAGTTCTCCGCCAGGGCCCAAAGCCCGAATC
>CABHPH010078070.1:0-11770 GCA_902168325.1 Peromyscus nudipes
TTAGTCGATAGGTCTTCTGGCTGATGCTTGTAGTGGGTAGCCATTCCAACCTTGATCCAGATGTTCCAACCAACACTGAGGCTTCAGTAACTGTCACGCCTGAAGACCTGAGATCCGGATGCGCCATCTCTCTTGGTTCCTGGACCCTGGACTCTGGAGGTAGACTGAGCAGAGTTCTCCAGAGAACACCGCCGGACTGCGCCACACCTTTCCTAAACGCTGCAACCTACCTATCCCTTTATTTGTAAGTTACACCACTAAATAAACCTCCCTTTTAACTACGTGGAGTGGCCTTAATAATTTCACCAACATCTGGCGCCCAACATGGGGCGCCATTTGTAGCTGGAGTTTTCTCTCCAGGTCCTACCAAGCCCTGGCAGTCCCTTAGCCCACTTATAAAATAAACATACAGACGCTTATATTATTTAAACTGCTTTGCCATTAACTCAGGCCTATCATTGTCTTGTTCTTACTCTTATATTTAGCCCATTTCTATTAATCTATACTTTGCCACGTGGCTCGTGGCTTACTGGTACCTTCCTTGTCCTGGCGGCAGCTTCAGGCAGTCTCTCCCTTCCCTTCCTGTTCCCTCAATTCTCCTCTCTGTTAGTCCTGCCTATACTTCCTGCCTGGCTACTGGCCAATCAGTATTTTATTTATTAACACATTTGCAACACAGAGCATCCCACAGCAGATGCTTTTAATGCTCACAATAATATTTGGTTAAAAAAAAATTCAATGCTTTCTTACCTTAAATCAATTCCCAACAGACTGATAAGGGTTCGAGGTATCTCTGAAAATGGAGGGTTTGGGTCTTCCAATTATACTAGTCACTGGTAGAGAACAAGAGACATAAGCCATGAACAGAGAAAGAACTAAATATCTACTCTCCTTCCCCATGGGACTGGGAATTACTTCCCCCTCCCCAGGCATAATAGCAGGAGGGGAAGCTTAGGGCTCTGGGAACTATTTGTAAGTGTTACATCTTGGGCCGGAAAGGTATCCTAGCAACTGGGAGCCAAGGAATACCACAACGTTACACTGCACAACAGACTTCCCTCACACAAGAAATTTATTGGGAGGGAAAACCCAGGAGGGTGGCTGCCTCTGCTTCAGTGAGAAACAGCAGAGAACTGAGCAGAAGGCAGGGTTTATGTAGGGTTTCTGCGGGGGGTGGGGGGGTGGGGGGGGGTGGGGGGGTGGGGGTGGGGTGGAGTTTTACAGGGTGGCCTCAGATTAGAGGGATTATCTTGGGGCAAGCTCAAGGATAGATGGGATTATTTTTCTATAGGGTGGGGCCTGGTCACTCTGTGGCCTTGAGGGGCTGGGAATATGGGAACAGCTATTAGGGAAATCTGGGGGGTGGTGCCTGGCTGTTGGAGCTGGGGGGAGTCACTGACCACTTTTGAGCCTCAAGGTCAGGCCTAGCTGCCAGAGTAGTCTAGAGTTAGACCCTGGATGCTGGAGATCTCCAGGGGTGGGACTTGCAAAGGAAGGTGGTGTGTGTGTGTGTGTGTGTGTGTGTGTGTGTGTGTGTGTGTGCTTTCCACCCCCTCCATGTGCCACTGCTGCCCAAGTCAGCATGAATAGCCAACACTATTTCCTTCTTCTGTGGCAGGGCTGAGAGAACAGGCAGAAAATTGAGGTTTCTCTGGTGACCTGGCTGGGCCAAAAGGATTTGAGTCCCCAACAAGAAGCCACAGGTCTTTAACCAAGGTGGAGGTCTTGTACCAAAGAAAGCTATTGATTATTATAGGGAAACAGGTAGCTATAGCTGCAGCTCCTTGGGGGTGGGGTTGTGCTGCTGGTGTTGCCATAGCAACAACAGAAGTCAGACACTGCAGGTCACTGCCAGAAGTGGGGCACCACAGGTTTGTGGGTGAGGTACCCTGTGAGCCTGTTGGAAATCACGTGCTGCCTCGGGGGCAGCTGCAGCTTCAGTCTTAGGGTGGCCTACTCCCTCTTCCATTTTAGATCTGTTTTCCTAACCAACAGGGCTGATGGAAACACACAGCAACATACACAGAGGGACACAGTCACACAGAGAGACACAGAGTATACAGGGTCAGGCTTGGGCAGTGGTGCTTGCAAATATTTTTTCCTCCTCCTCCTTCTCTTCTTCCTCTTCCTCTTCTTCTTTTTGGGTTTTCAACACACGGTTTCTCTATGTAGCCCTGGATGTCCTGGAACTCTCTGTAGACTGTTAATGGTTTTGAGCTGCTCAGAGATTCACCATAAGCATGAATAAATTTTCAAAAGAAGCTTTTAAGTTAGCAGCCAAGCCTGGTGCCAGGACTGCATCTGAGCGTGCTCCCATCTGCCTCTGAGAGTGCTCCCATCTGCCTCTGAGAGTGCTCCCATCTGCCTCTGAGAGTGCTCCCATCTGCATCCGAGATGCAGCCACTAGCCATATCAGCCTAGGGCTTATAAAAGCAAAAACCACTTTATAATCTCGGGTTTTACAATTGTCTTTTTGAGCAGAGTATGCAAGCTTGATTACAAAAGCAGAAATGGCAGTCTTAATGACCTACTATCTTGCAAGAACAGCAAATTGTTTCAAGATCAGTCAATTTTAAGAATAGTGTTGCTGGGCAGTGGTGGCACATGCCTTTAATCTCAGCACTTGGGAGGCAGAGGCAGGTGAATCTCTTGAGTTTGAGGCCAGCCTGGTCTACAGAGTGAGTTCCAAGACAGCCAGGACTGTTACAAGAGGAACTCCATCTTAAAAAAAAAAGAAAAAAAGAATAGTGTTTAATGTCTGGGAATTGGGCTGCTACAGCCTGTTCAAGCTAGGGGAATTACATATTAGAGGCATCTTTTGTTTTGGTCTCTCAAGCATAGCAAGTTTAAACTTTAGATGTAATGTTAACCATCACATAGATCAGGCTGACCTTGAACTCAGATCTGCCTACTTCCTCCCAAGTCCTGGGATTAAAGGTGTATATATACCACAACCACCAGCCTTTGTTTTCTGTTTTTTGAGAGATAGTTTCTAAGAAATTCTAAAAGCCAAAAGCTCATTTAATTTGGTTATCTTGCTTTATAACTTATGCTTCTTAACAACCATTCTATTTTTAAATAGAAAAATGTTGAAAAATATACTTACTGCCATCAGTCTGTGGTGATCTAGAGATCTGCCCATCAACAAAAGGAGTTGGCTTTAACCTTTTCTGGTAACTCAATTTATCACCTTTATCACTCTTTCCTCCTACTGTCCTCATACTTAAGACGTCATATCTGTCTCTTAAGTGTTTTAGCTACTCGACTTCACCATATATCCAAACATAACATTCCACACAAGCTCTCTCACTGTCCCACTCTGTCTTTCCTGCCTCCACTTCTCCCTACTTGTAGGAGCCCGTTTTCAGGTTCCTCATGGCTTTACCCAGCAGGTCTGCATAGAGGATGATTAGGATCATGGGCCTGAGTGCAGGTGTCTGAGATGGTCTGTACTTGGCTGTGCTGGGGGGAGTTCCTTTGCTCCACCCCTTGGCGTCTCTTTTTTACTCCTTAATCATCTGTTTATAACCATCTAATAATTATTTTCAAGTCTCTTCAGGAATATAGGACAGCAATTGCCTGATTTATTGAAGCTAATCAAGACTCCCCCCGCCTGCTACATGACCTGAAGACCCCTTCTTCTATAGACTCAGAACTGCTGCCTTTGACACAGACCCTCCTCAGCAGAAAACAGCTATAATGTCCCCTGCCATGCATTTTTATATTCTCTCAGAGTTAAGAATGATACCTGAAAGACTACACTTAACCAGCTTCCCTTATTGTTGCGCCCACCTCGACCAGCAAGGAAGACACGACACCGAGCTCTTTTTCTTGTAGTTTATTCAGGCCTTGAATCAATCTTCTGGCTTCTAAAAGATCTCCCGGACAAAGCATCTCCCGGCCTTATATAGGCTCTGGGCAGCCAACCCCAGGTCACCACGTGGGCATTGCCCAATAAGCTCAAGCATGCGCAAGCAAGCCACAACCTCCGCTATAGTTGTTTACCACGGGGAGCACTTGGATGGCGGAAGGCGGTAACCAGCGCCACCTGTAAGGCGTGGCTACACGCAGCTCCCTACATAGTCCCCCTTTTTGTTTTATTTAAATTAGCAGGCGAGAGCAGAGGTCTGATCTCTGTTAAGGAAAAACAGAGGACTATGTACTGGCATCCACACAGGTGTCATCCACCCAGAGAATGCTTGACCTGTCCGATATCCTTTTTCACAGAGGTGGGAACTTGGGGCATTAACCCACATGCAATCAGACTTACTCTCCTCAAGACCATCGATGCTGCTGTGGTCCTGAGTGCAGTGCGCTAGCCTTGCATCCTGCATATGAATTAAGGTAGCCAACCAGGTCTGGGGAAACTGTCCGGCCTCTATGACCGTAAAGGCTTGAATGATCATGGCTGCATTACACTGCTAAGAGAGCCTAATACGACAGATGCACCACAGGCAAATCAGGGAGACAAGCACCAGTAGGCCCGTTAAGGCACCTAGACCCGCCCCCTCTTTCAGCTGGTTCATGGTCGTAGAGATCCCGGACGACAGTCCTTCTGCAGGTCCAGGATCCACTCGAGTTGAATTGACCGCAACTATGGCCACTCTCAGTTGATCCATCAGGCCATCGAATTCTCCTGTCCAATTTCCTAGAAGGTAACTAGACAACTGTTTAGACAAATTTGCAGCACGAATAAAATTTTCATTTCCATTGACATCCAAGTTAGGCAATCTGCTATAAGGTACCAAATCGATTCTTTGGTTAACCACCATAACTGAGCATTAATTTCCTTTTGTATATCCAGGGCTTGTGCCACATTAGCAGAAAGATTATTTAGGGTCTGTGCTGTTTGGACAGTATGAGTCATGGCTCATTCCATCTTATTTCTTACTTAAACTTACATTTACAACTAGCATCCTTACTTCTTATAAGCTTATTATTACATGTCTTAGGACTACGTTAGATTCTTATTGTAAGCTTATATTTTTATACTTATCTTATTTCTTATTTAAACTTACATATCTTAAAGGAACTCTATGGATCTGCTTTACAAACTTATATAGGACTACCATTAGCATAGCAAACACCTAAATTTCTTAACACAGATCTAACAATACAGATTTTTACAAACTCACATATCTTATTTTATCTTTTTACTTCTTATTCTTAATTATTATCACTATCTCTATTGGATTCTCTTAACTAGACAGGAAGTACGTACATCATTTCCAAAGTTTTAGAGTTTATAGTCAGCTTTGCTATAAAGCACTGGAATTTAATGAGTGTTATAGAATTGTGATAGTTGTTGCTAGGGATTGTAACATTCTCGGGACGGAGCCACACTCCAAAGTTGTCGAGTTCTCTCAGCTGTTCCAGACTGACAGAGATGCACTGTCAGCGGTAGACAGCTTTTAACTAGAGATTGTCCTTTCACCCAAATTCATAATAGCTCCCCTATAGGTGCCCCAATTCAGACAAACGTTTCTATTATAGCAGTACTTTTGGTTTGTTCTACCGAAAAACTTCACTTCACGTTGAGGGTGAAATTACCATATTTAGCTCTTCACCCAAAACTGCACAGCTATTAGGTGATATAAAGTACTTTTCTAAAGGAGTTAGTAAAGCCAAAAGCGGCACAGCTCCGAACTCTTATTTTCTCACTGTATCAGTCCATAATAATATCAGTCCCTTATATCATTTCCCATATCTCAGTCATTTCCCATAGTTCTTTTTGGGTCTGAGAGTCAACTGGTTCTCTTTTACCAGACTTGTTTACAAATTCTTGTCCAGGAGGTTTAGAACAAAGTTTTTGCTTTTGCAATGGGAGATTTGAACAAGCATTTTACATTTTCAATTATGGGACATTGGGAGGTTTCTATTCTCTCCTCAACTGGCTTCAACAGGTGTTTCTCCTTCATCTGACACTGGCCCCCAAATCAGAACTGCACCTGCCTCTTTAGTGCGCATTGAGGCTGGCATTTCTGATAGCAACTTTCCTCGGGGCTTGTGCTTGCCTTAGCCAGTCAGTGAAAAACAAAAGCATTTACAACAGAGCTTTTCCATAGCTCCTTCAGAAAGATTTTCTCCCACTGATTTTATTCTCATTTTGCTTGTTCCTTTCTGCCCCAGATGCAGAATTTCAGGTATCTGTCTGCAGCTCTGTACCTCTGCTAGCTGCCTTTGAAGGTAGGGGCTTTTTCTCCCCCCCCCCAAATCTGCCTCAAACTCTTAGCAGCTTTCATAGGTCGTGCATTTTCTGGGGAGGAATCTGTCCCTTCTGTTTCTTCAGAGTCTTTCTCCCAGACAGCACCCAGTTTGGTCTCAGTTTATCCCCTCTGCCCCAGAAACAGTTTCCGACACTACAGTGGCGGCTTTTCTCTGCTCCTGAAGGTAGGGGCTTTTTGTCCGTTTGTTTTTTGGGGGTCTGTGTGGTTTGCGTACAGACTCAAAATCTTACAAGGGAGGTTTTTGCCATTTCTAAACTCCCATTAGGACAGGTGCTTTGCCTCATCAGGCCTTCACCTGGCCCAGTCCCCCAGTGGGTTGCTTGTTTGTCTGGGTGTTCAAGGACAGAGCTTATGCCAGAGGCAATCAGCCCTCAGGGCTCACAGGTGATTCCCATACTAATATCTTCAAGTGATTCTAATTTGTCCTTCTGAGAAAGTTAAAGGCTTTAGTTTTTAAGTTTAAGAGTTTTTGAGAAAGGTTTCCTCAGAAGAAAGACCAACTTTTCCCAAAACTTCCCAACTTTAAACTTTTTGGTTTCTTACACCCCCATTTTTGCCTCAGGGAGAAATTACTTTCTCCTGCCGCTTGGACTTAGCATTTCAGCTGTTCTCAGGACAAAAGCTTCCATAGGAAACTTTTTCTTCCCCATAAGCTCAAAGAAGAGCTTTTTTACTACCCGTAAAGCCCAAAGATAGATTTTTTTCCCAGTTTGCATTCATAGCCCCCAAAGTTAGAAAATTGGAGTTTTTCTGTCTAGTTGCCTTACTTATCTTAAATTTTTTTCTACACAATCTTACACTTCTAAGTTTTTCCTACACTATATTACTACCCTACACTTCTAAGTTTTTCCTACACTATATTACTACCCTATACCTTCCTTTTCTCTCTTCTTACTTTTTGTTTTATCTGATGAGGCCCTTTCTGATCTCTCCTCTTTTAAGATTTCTAATGTAGTTTGCCCCTTTTTAACCGCTTCACTACATCGTTGATCCTCAAGACAACCTCTCACTAGTTTCCACACCGGTCTTAAGAGCAGCTCATTAAGAGCCAAAAAAATTGGGTGCGACGAAGAAGCGCCCATAATTGTTCTCAAGCTAGAAATTAGTAGTTTCACCTTATACTTTTAACCTTCCGCTTTTGTCGCGGCCTCTTGAATCCCGCTCTTTATTTACAGAGAAGAGCAATCCTCGCTCTAGACGCGGATCCCCATTTTACCTGAGGACTATTCCCCGCTTTTGACGCGGTTCCCCACTTTACCTGAGGATTTCCGGTATACCCCCTGATTGCAAGAAGTTCTGGGCTCACTAGTGAGGGATTTCCCCATACGGGCCAGCAGTTGTCGCGCCCACCTCGACCAGCAAGGAAGACACGACACCGAGCTCTTCTTCTTGCAGTTTATTCAGGCCTTGAATCAATCTTCTGACTTCTAAAAGATCCCCTGGGCAAAGCCTCCCGGCCTTATATAGGCTCTGGGCAGCCAACCCCAGGTCGCCACGTGGGCATTGCCCAATAGGCTCAAGCATGCGCAAGCAAGCCACAACCTCCGCTATAGTTGTTTACCATGGGGAGCACTTGCCGTCAGGATGGCGGAAGGCGGTAACCAGCGCCACCTGTAAGGCGTGGCTACACGCAGCTCCCTACACCTTATGTGTAGAGTTGTAAGAGGACATGTTAGAGTTTCTGCCGTAGAAGAGTATTTTGGCGGATTGGGGTCAAGGAATGCTGCAGAGATCACACAACACAAGAGAGAGATGCTGTGGAATAATTCTCTGTACACCGTGAAGACGTGTTGCTCTCATTGTTAATAAAGAACTGACTGGCCAATAGCTAGGCAGGATTTTTGGGGCAGAGAGAATGCAGTGTTATTTATTAAGCGGTGCAATGTTATTTATTAAGTGACACTGTTTACCATGCGAGAGCAGCCATGATGCACAACAAAACCCAGTATAAGAATTTATTAAAGGAAGGGAATAGAAGGGGCGTGCATAGGCCTATGGAATGACCGTGCAGGAAGAGGGGGGAGATAGGTGGAACCCACTTTAAAGGTGTCCCCCCCACAAGTGTATATGAGCTTACATAGCTACGCCACGCATGCGTATAGATCACGTGATCAGGCTGCGTGCAAATTACGTGATCACACAGCACACGCCTTACATAGGATGTAAGGCCCTGGGATGACTAAGCATCTTGCCTCGCTACTAGACAGGGCAGGCACGGTCATGTATCTGGGGGAGTGGTTAGGAATTCTAATAGCTGGGGGAAGAGGAAGGGTGGAGCCAAGGAGTCCTGAGGAGACGCAGACAAAGAGATGAACTTGTTGTATTGAGGTAAGGTATGTGGAAGAACATAGATAGAAATATGGGTTAATTAAAGTTGTAAGAGCTAATTAGTAACAAGCTTAAGATATCGGCTGAGCATTTATAATTAATAGTAAGTCTATTTGTGGCTATTTGGGAGCCAGTAGGCGGGACAGACCTGAATGCTGGGACAAAGAGAAAGTATACCTTCAGAAAGAGTGTTGGAATTTCTGGCCACTCCCCCAGCTATATGGACACACATGCGCTGGCAAGATGCTTATAGTCATTCCAGGGCCTTACATCCTACATAATCTGTGTGCAGCATGATCATGTGATCTATGTGCATGTGTGGCGTAGCTATGTAAGCTCATATGTGCATGTGTGGGGGAATCCATAAAAATTGGGTCACAGACTCCTGCCCCGTCTCTCCTTGTATGACCATTTCTTATAGGCTTAAGCACTCCCTTCTGTTCTCTTCCCCTAATAAACTCTTATAGTGGGTTTTGTTGTGCGTTGTGGCTTCTCTCGCATGGTAAACAGTGTCACTTAATGAATTACACAGCGCCGCATAATAACTAACATTGGTGCTGAGATGAAGCAGGCCCTCCCTGTGCTCTGCATCTGGGACCCTGTACTGAGGTTTGTTCGGTCTACAACTGCCCACTTTTTTATTTGCCCGACCGCCCGACCACTTCGCACAACACCGGCTGCTTCAATTGGTGAGTTTTCCCTTTCCAGCCAGCGTGAACAGGCTTCAATTTCTAGCCCCTTCCCAGGACTGTAGTCTGAGATATTGTTATCACTGTTGGACCCCCAGGGGGGTTCTTGGGCTGCACACACCCACTCATTCTCTCTTGATGAAGCATTGAATGCTGTCGGACCCTCTGGGGGGTCCTCTGGCTACACACACCTTGGCCCTCACCCTTCTGCTCGACAAAGCATTGGTTGACGTGCCAATTGTCAGGCCTCACTTGATCTTGGGGACGCCTGAGATTACAGTCTTTGATCATGTTTTTCTATTTTTATTTGTAATTTTTTTCTCTCTGCCATGGTCATGGGAAATAAGGCTTCCTCCTATTAGTCCCACTCCTCCTCTGAGACATGCCTTAAATATCCCTTAGATAACAATAAAAATGGCTATCTATTTTTATGTTGGCTCCTTGGATCCTGATATTTTATGGGAATTATCTAACTTCTACCAGCGAATGGGCAAATGAAAAGAGTTAATGTTAGAATTCTGCCCTCACTCCAGCTGCATGACTGCACATCATGTGCAGTTCAGGAGGTAAGCAAAGGGTCTTGCGTCTTACATCATCAGTGTGCACTGGTGATTACCCACGTGCAGTGTGGTCACGCAATCTGCACATGCGTAACATAGCTCTGTAAGCCCACCTGCGCCTTAAAGAGCTGTGACTCAGACTCCATCTTCTTTCTCTATTATGTTCTCTCTTCCCCTGACCATCTTTCTCTCTCTCTCTGCATGTGCTCCTTCCCCAGGCCTGGTTCTCTTGTTATTGCCCCCCACTCCTCTTTCTCCTTATTAGAGCTTTATTAAGCTCTGATACTGATACTGGGGTATTCATGACTGTGACCTTTCTGCATGGTAACCAGTGCTGGTAACCAGCACCGCTTATCATTCTTTCAGTTACCTTATTCCCAAGCTTTTTAACCTAAACTCTAAACCCTCCTTTTTGATTCATTCTCTCCTACCCACATGCTCCTAGCTATGCAACCTGAACCTGGGGAATCTCTGACTCCAAAGAATCTCCACCTATATGACCTTACAGGGCCGAATAATAACTAACAGAGAGAAACAGAGAGACAGAGAAAGAGACACAGAGAGTGGTCCATTTAGAAACTTTCTTCTTCTTTTTTTTTTTTTTGTTTTTTTGAGACAGGGTTTCTTTGTGTAGTTTTGGTGCCTTTCCTGGATCTCACTCTGTAGACCAGGCTGGCCTCGAACTCACAAAGATCCGCCTGCCTCTGTCTCCCAAGTGCTGGGATTAAAGGCGTTAGAGACTTTCTAAAGGGGCATAGAGCATGGGTATAGGGAGAATATTCAACTCATGGCGACAGTGGAAATGTGTCTCAGCAATGTGTCCCAAGTGGCAGCTGATGATGATGTGGCCGCTGGTGCTGGGTCACTGAGGGCATGCTGGGTGGCCATCTGCATACTGCCATGGATCAACATGGTTCAAGTTCTGCCTAAAGTCCAAGCCTCTTTCTCTGTCTCTCTACAGCAGGTACACAAGGTCAGACCAAGCCTCTCTTACTGCCTTCCATCTCTACATCAGAAACACATGGTGCTGGAGCAGTAGCTGAGATATGCCATGATCCACAGGAGGCAGAATAGAAAGAGTGAAAGGCTCTGACAGGCTCAGAAATGGCGCCAGCAGGGTCTTGCTCCCTCCCCATGCCTTTGTTCCTTGATAAGCCACTAGACTTCCTCACTCTTGGGGCTGACTACCAGGGTCCAGCTATCAAAATTTCTTTTTTTTTTCTTTTTTTTTTTTTTTTTTGAGACAGGGTTTCTCTGTGTAGCTTTGTGCCTTTCCTGGAACTCACTTGGTAGCCCAGGCTGGCCTCAAACTCACAGAGATTCGCCTGGCTCTGCCTCCCGAGTGCTGGGATTAAAGGCGTGTGCCACCACCGCCCTCAAAATTTCTTATTTCTCTATACTGACCAACATGTCCAATCAGAACTAAGCAATGCATCCTAGTCCAGCTCTAGAGCCACGCCCTCACCCCCTCACTCCCCACCCCCCACCCCTGCTGTTTCTGCCTTATTCAGATTCAGCCAGTCTCTTTCCACCTTGCTCTATAAAAAATCTCTTTGTGCTGAAAATTGGTGTTTGGGTGTGATCTGTGTCCAGAAGGGAGCACCCCACAGTACAGGGGTCCTGAGAGAGAGAGAGAGAGAGACAGACAGACAGACAGACAGACAGAAACATACTTCCTCCAACAAAGCCACACATCCTAATAGTGTGACTCCCTATGTACCATCTTAAAACAGCACAAGAGCTCTTTGATGGCAGCAGCTGTAAGTGTTCTTTGGTTTTTTGTTGTTTTTTGTTTTTCCTTGAAATCTGTCAATCTCAAAGTGTTAGTTCTCATTGTTAGTATGTACTGTATGAAAACTGTATCAAAATAAAAAATAAAACGAACCTTTTGTTCAAAATAATGTTTCAGGGGTTCAGGCCCCTCTGGCTTCAGCAAATGAAGGGCAGACGGCTTTAATGGGGGGGG
>CABHPH010078079.1:0-20206 GCA_902168325.1 Peromyscus nudipes
CCCTTAAAGAAATGGAAGAAAAAACAAACAAAAAATTGGAAGAAAGCAAAGAAAGCCAAGAAAAAATAATTGAACAGATGAAAAAAACATTCCAAGATCTGAAAAAAGAAATTGAGACAACAAAGAAAACACAAGCTGAGGGAATGCTGGAAATAGAAATCCTGACTAAATGAACAGGAACTACAGAAACAAGTATAACCTACCGAATACAAGAGATGGAACAGAGAATATCTAACACTGAACACACAATAGAGAAAATAGATTCATCAGTCAAAGAAAACACTAAAAACAAAAAAGTCGTAACACAAACCGTCCAAAAAATCTGGGACACCATGAAAAGACCAAACCTAAGAATAATAGGGATAGAAGAAGGAGAAGAATACCAACTCAAAGGCACAGAAAATATATTCAACAAAATCATAGAAGAAAACTTTCCTAACCTAAAGAAAGAAATACCTATGAAGATACAAGAAGCTTACAGAACACCAAATAGGCTGGATCCAAAAAGAAAGTCCTCTCGCCACATAATAATCAAAACATTAAACATACAGATCAAAGAAAAAATATTAAGAGCTGCAAAGGAGAAAGACCAAGTAACATATAAAGGCAAACCTATCAGAATAACACGAGACTTCTCAATAGAGACTATGCAAGCTAGAAGGTCCTGGACAAATGTTATGCAGACACTAAGAGACCACAGATGCCAACCTAGACTATTATACCCAGCAAAACTCTCAATCACCATAGGCGGAGTAAACAAAATATTCCATGATAAAACCAGATTTAATCAATACCTATCCACAAACCCAGCCTTACAGAAAGCACTAGAAGGAAAAATCCAACCTAAAGAAGGAAGATGAAGTCCTCAATACAGCCTGAAGAGGATGATTTTGTTCCAGAGCTACATAGAAATGTTCACCCCCGAGAGAGGCCCAATTGGGAAGAAACACTTAGTGCGATGATTATCACTGTTGAAGAGGCAAAACGCAGGAAGACCACTTGCAGCTACTATGAGGAAGACGAGGAGGAGGAGAAAGAGGGACTGCCCATCTTGCAACCCCACAGCGCGCTCCTAGAGAACATGCACATTGAGCAGCTGGCCCGACGCCTTCCAGCCAGGGTACAAGGCTATCCATAGAGACTGGCCTACAGCACATTAGAGCATGGAACAAGCTTGAAAACCCTTTATAGGAAATCAGCATCTCTAGATAGTCCTGTTCTGCTGGTCATCAAAGACATGGATAACCAGATATTTGGGGCATATGCAACTCATCCCTTCAAGTTCAGTGACCACTATAACGGCATGGGCGAAACTTTTCTCTACACCTTTAGCCCTAATTTCAAGGTCTTTAAGTGGAGTGGAGAAAACTCCTATTTTATCAACGGAGACATAAGTTCATTAGAGCTTGGTGGTGGAGGGGGACTGTTCGGTCTGTGGCTAGATGCCGACTTATACCATGGGCGCAGCAACTCTTGCAGCACTTTTAATAATGATATTCTCTCCAAAAAAGAAGACTTCATAGTTCAGGACCTAGAGGTATGGACATTTGAGTGACATTTAGGCTGCCTTAAAATATGATATCAAAAAGACTGGGTTAGACTAGCCCTCTCACTGGAAGAAGACGAGCCCTAGCCCTGCCTGCCTCATCTCACAGCAAGGCTTACTTTCTGCCATCATCCCAGAGCATGATAACAATGCAGAAAGACTCTGAAAGGTACCCGCAGAGGGCAGATGCCGAAGACATCTTTCTGAAGGCAGAAATCTGAAGTCCAGATTGTTAAAAGACTTTGTGCTCCCACCACTTTCAGACCCACACCGTGAGAAATAAGAGTGTTTATAGATGTATGAGTTGAACGCAATTTTTATTTTTGGTAATTGTGAAAAACAAAGATACTGTGGAAATATATACCTGCCTTGTGTATTTATCAACATAATTTACCAAATGTATAGTTATTGTTTGCCATGGAAAGCTGAGTCTGATTTAGAGAAATTGAAAGGACATAGTACTTAAAGGGAATATCTGATTTTTTAAGCTGTTTTATTTATTGTTTCTAGTATATTGTCTAAAATATGTTGGCATTTTTTTCTTTTAATGTGTCAAATCCTGAAATAAAGAAATGTGTACCTTTTGTGCTAAAAAAAAAAAAAAAGAAAGCTGGTTCCCAGGACAAGCTGACTCAATCATTATTCAACCACCCCTGCAACAATGTAACAATGTAAAGAGATTTCTGTTAAGGGATGTGCTCAACTGGGACTGGGAAATTTGCAAATGTTCCAGGAAGGACTACTGTGAGCTTTGTGTAAGCTCCACTCCCCCCTGATACCCCCCCGGTTGAGGTTGACGTAACTGTACCCACTGTACCCACTTTATGATCACTCTGTGATTGTATGGGAATTGTAATCTTATGGCTTGTGTGGGTTTTTCCTTTAAAAGTACCTATGAGACTGTAGTGCAATGCAACTCTTGCTCTCTGAGCTGAGTTTGCCTGACTGTATACAGCCGCAATAAATTCCTCTTGCTATTGCATCAAATGGACTGGAGTCTGGGTTCTTGGGGTGCCCACCTGAGACCCTAACCTTAGGGGTCCAGCACAACTACCCTCAAACAAGCTGTTTTTCAAAAATACTAAACTACAGTCATGTAATTCAGTTTCTTGCATCTTCAGTGTTAACATGTTAAGTGTATCTGCACATAAAATTCAAACACATGTTTTATGTTGTTCCTCTTACAAGGGTGAGATCTCTATGCTGCAAATCTATTCTTAACATCTCAGTGAACCTCTTGATTTTAATTCCATTTAAGACTAAGTTGAAGGGCAAATGTTGGGATTTAGGTAACCTGGTGCAAGTAACCCATGACTCTCTCCCCAGTCAGAGTCCAGAAGTCAAAGACCATCAAAAGAGTACAGATAAATGACCTCAACAGAATATCAAGTGAGTTTGTAAATGACATAAAGACAAGATCTCATCAATCTACTTGAGAAAAACTCTAACAACAAAAACACCTTAATGTTAACATTTTTATTTTGTTTAAAGATTTGTCTCCCTTTTTATCACAAAAACACCCATCTAACATACTTATTCAATCAGAGAATGTTGCAAAAAGTTCAGGGATGCACTGTAGACTGTTTTCATGTTGTACTGTAGAGCTATAAAACTAAACCTTATGTAATATCAATATAATTTGATGTATAGAAATCAATTATCTCAATTATACAATTAATAATAACTATCAGGCCAACACAGAGCAGTATGTATACATGGCCATGACAGTAGGGTTACTTATCAGTCTTCCTCCATCCCTAAGAAAAGTATATGCTCAGCTGTATGGAACTGATTTTGGGCCTCTGTGCTTATGTGACAATTGTGTAGCTTGGTCTATTTCTGAGACTCCTGGCAATGGTGTGGGTTGTCTCAGTGCTTTGTCTGGCTATTAATAGCCTATTCCTCAGGCTAGACTGTCACAAGCAATGAATGCAGGGGAAGGTGCTTAGTCTTATGGCAACTTGATATACCGTGATTTGCTTGTGTTCACGGGAGGCCTGAATCTTTCTGAGATAATATGGAGGAAGAGTGGATGGAGGTAGGGTTCAGGGGAAGGGGAAAGGGAGTGGCATGAGAGGAGGGAGGGAAGACTGCCATCATGATGTAAAATTAATAAATTAATTAAGTAAAATAAATAAATTAATTAATAAATTCTTAGAAAGAAAAAATACATGCTCAGTTATCAAGTAGCCATTCAATGTGTCCTCTGACGAATGGCAATGCTGGGCAAACTTCCCAAGTTCCATTCTGTGTTACTTCTTCTTTATATCTATTAAGCTATTGTATTTGACTCAAGCTGTTTTTTGTTTTTGTTTTTATTTTTTTCGAGACAAGGTTTCTCTGTGTAACTTTGCGCCTTTCCTGGAACTCGTTTTGGAGACCAGGCTGGCCTCGAACTCACAAGGATCTGCCTGCTTCTGCCTCCCGAGTGCTGGGATTAAAGGCTTGCGCCACAACTGCCCTGCCAACTTAAGCTGTTTTTAATTAAACTTTAATTGTGATTTTAACATCATTATGAATAAATGATTATGTATGAACCAATCTGGGATTTAGACAATTTTTTTAGAATATTATTTATTTTATTTTATTTTATTAAGATTTATTTATGCCGGGCAGTGGTGGTGCATGCCTTTAATCCCAGCACTCGGGAGGCAGAGCCAGATGGATCTTTGTGAGTTCGAGGTCAGCCTGGGCTACAGAGTGAGATCCAGGAAAGGCACAAAGCTACACAGAGAAACCCTGTCTCGAAAAACAAAACAAAACAAACAAAGAAAAAAAAGATTTATTTATTATGTATACAGTATTCTGCCTGCATGTGTCCCTGCAGGCCAGAAGAGGGCACCATATCTCATTACAGGTCGTTATAAGCCACCATGTGGTTGCTGGGAATTGAACTCAGGATATGTAGAAGAGGAGTCAGTGTTGTTAACCATTGAGCCATCTCTCCAGCCCCTTGGACCATTTTCAAACAATACACACCTGTCATGAGACAGTTTCCAGCTCTATTTTCCTCCATGTATGGAGATACCTTAATTTTGCCTAGTAATAAATTAAAAATTTGGAGTGTTTTACTAAAAAAGTATACAATGCTAGACAAAAATGGAGTAATTGTATTAAAATAAGTCGGTGTTGCTCTTTATTTCTATAACTAACCAATGTTTTATTTGAGGTATTTATATGTCCTATTTTTTGTATATTTATTGTCAGTTTAAATCTTATCTGATCACATTAATCAAGTATCAATATACAAATTTTTAATTGAACAAAACTTCTCTCACTTTTCTTTACTAGTGGAATGTTAGATGTAGCAGTGATTTTCTTTTTTTTTTCTTTTTCCCCCTTTTATTTATTGAGATTTTGTATTCATTTTACATACCAATCCCCGATTCCCCTGTCCTGCCACCTCCCACCCACCAGCCCTCCCCCGCAACCAATCCCTTATTCCCACCTCCTCCAAGGCAAGGTCTCCCATGGAGAATCAGCAGAGCCTCAGGTAAGGCAGGTCCAAGCCCCACCTCCCTGCACCAAGGCTGCACAAAGTGCAAAGTGTCCCACCATAGGCACTAGGCTACAAAAGTTGGTTCATGCACTAAGGATGAGTCCCACTGCCTAGGGGCCCCCTAAAGAGTTCAAGCTGAACAACTGTCTCACTTATCCAGAGGGCCTAGTCCAGTAGCATGGGGGCTCCTCAGCTATTGGTCCACAGTTCATGTGTCTCCACTAGTTTGGCTAGTTGTCTCTATTTTTCCATTCATGGTCTCGATATCTCTTGCTCATAGAATCCCTCCTCTCTCTTGTTGATGGACTCCTGGAGCTCTGCCTGGGACTGAGCCGTGGATCTCTGCATCTGCTTCCATCAGTCACTGGATGAGAGTTCTATAATCTCTGGATGACAGTTAGGGTATTCCGCCATCCAATCACCACAGTAGGTCAACTCAGTCACCCCCTCCATTATTGCCAGTAGTCTATGGTGGAGTCATCTTTGTGGATTCCTGGGAATCTCCCTAGCACTCTGCTTCTCCCTACCCCCATGGTGTTTTTATTTATCATGGTATCTCTTTCCTTGTTCTCCCACTCTGTTCCCATTCCAGCTCGAACCTCCTGCTTCCCTAGGCTCTCATTCCCCCATCCCTTGCCCTCCATTATCTCCTCTTAACCCCAGGTTACTCATGGAGATCTCAAGTACTTCTCCATTGCTCGGGTGATGCTTGCATCTTTCCTAGGGTCCTCCTTACTAGCTAGACTCCCTGGAGCTGTGGATTGCAGTCTGGTTATCCTTTGCTTTACATCTAGTATCTACTTATGAGTGAGTACATACTACATTTGTCCTTCTGAGTCTGGATTACATCACCCAGGATGATATTTTCTAGTTCCATCCATTTGCCTACAAACCTAATGATGTCATTGTTTTTCTCTGTAGCAGTGATTTTCAATTAATTGAATTTCATGGAAGAATTGAGTGATGCATTCATAGTAGATTCCTATGCACTACTATGTGTCTAAAATTATAAAGCAACTCTTTTAAATAAATCTTTTTCCTAAGACCTAACAAGTTAAAGAAGCACAGTGAGAGAATAACTATGAATTGGAAGACTTGGTTTCACACAGTGCATGCAGCTTGTGCTTAACATTTTCAGGCATAGCTTTATCCTTAGCAAGCAGGATCTAAGAGCATGATTGCAGGTGACATGGCCACGGAGGTGATATTCTTTGCATAGACTGTTGTTGGAATCCTGGGAAATTCTTCTCTCCTCTACCATTTTCTGTTTCTTCATCACATTGGGTACAAGTTAAGGTCCACAGACTGGATCTTGCAGCACTATGTTGCAGCCAACTTGTTAACTCCCCTGTGTAGAGGAGTGCCACAGAAAACGGCTGCTTGTGACAGAAAAGACTTCCTTGATGATTTTGCGTCCAAACAGCTCTTCTGTCTTCACAGAGTAGAGAGGAGGTTCTTTGTTTCATTGCTTTGTGCCAGGACTTTTAAAAAAAATATTTTAAATTTAATCTTTTTGTTTTCCAAGTGCATTTTTAATTTTATCTTTTATTTTTATTTCCTCTCTGTGTCTCCGTTTCTCAATCTCTCTCTCTCTCTCTCTCTCTCTCTCTCTGTCTCTCTCTGTCTCTCTCTGTCTCTCTCTCTCTCTCTCAGCATCTTGGCCATACAGGTCCTTTGCATAAATAAATATTGTAGCTTCTGGGTTTTTTTTGAGTCCTGAGTGTGTGAAAAAGTGGCTCTCTCTGTGACTATGTGTTTCTTGTTCATTTTCTTGAGATCTTTTCCATCTCTTTGCTGACTTTGTTTTACTCCATTATTTTTTGGACTCATTTTATTTTATTATTATCCCTCAGAAGCTTGTTTGTTTTCTAATGAGACAGAAGAGGTGCATCCAGATGGGAGGGGAGATAGGAGAAACTCAATGGAGTATAGGGAGGAAAATGCAAAATGAGAAGATTTCATACATGTAAAATCTGTAATTTTTAGTTTCCAGATGTTGCTAAGTTAGGGATTTCTTTATTGATTCTATTTCTTCTTCCATATCATGAACTGTTTTATTCATCTCCTTCCATTGGTAGGAATGCAGGGGTTCCTTCCACTCCAGGGATGCAGGTAGGTTAACTGTGGATCTTCATCTCTGACTCTTTCACTCCACCTCCAACCCCTGCTCTCATCCCCAGCTCTGTAACAGATCACCTGCTGAGGCCTTCCTTCTCCGATATACCCATCTTCAGTCAATCATGCAGACCCTTTCTTCCAACCTTCCTCTCCACATACACTGTTATCTCAATCTGCAGTGCCAACAGGACTCTCCTCAGGCCTTTGCCCTGGAAACTAAGCATATCTCACTGCAACACCTTGTCTCTTCCTGCCTTTAGACCCATTCAGATACCCTCCAAGCTCATCACCATTTCTAAGTGTCATCTCACAATAACTAGAAACATATTTTACCCTGAATGGTCAGTGACCAAAGTTATAACGATCATAGACAAAGTCCCTACCAGGTAACATCAGACACAATACTCTCTTAACAAAGGGAGAAAGCAAAAGAAATTAAAAAAACACAGTATCCACAAAATAAAGACTAGTCCAGATATCAACACCTAGAATTATAATCATACTAAACCTAGATGCCTAGACATCAATGTCAAAATACAATCAATAATAACCAGAACACTCTCTCCACTAGAGCCCCATAACACTACTGCAGTATCCACTGAGTGGGGCAACACAGCTGGATCACATGACAAACTGATAAAATATCATTTATGCATATAATGGAGGTCTTTAAAGATGAAAAGAATAAATCTCTTAAAGACATCCATGAAAACACAAATAAACCATGGAAGGAAATGCATAAAATCGCTCAAGACAGGAATGTGGAAATAGAATCAATAACTAAATCCCTAACTGTAGAAAATCTGTAAATTCAAAATGTAGGAACTCAAATGGACCCTCAGACAAAAACCTCACAAACAAAATACAAACCATGGAAAAGAGAATCTTTGGTACTGAGCACAATAGAAGAAACAGACACCTTAGTAATGAAAACGTAAAATCTTAAAAACTCCTGGCACAAAGCATTCAGGAAATCTGGAATATTATGGAAATAAGAAATCTAAGAATAATTGGACTAGAAGAAGAAAAACAAATCAAAGGCACGGAAAATATTTAAGCAAAATCATACCAGGAATTTTCCCTAACATAAAGAAGGAAGTGCCTAAAAAGGTATAGGAAGCAATCAGAACAGTAAGTAGACTAGATCAGAAAGACAATTTCCCTTGGTACACAATAAAAATACTGAATGTATAAAACAAAGAAGTTTATTAGAAGATGAAATGGAAAATGATCAATTAACTAATTAACACATAAAGGCACAGTCTAACACCTGAGTTCTCTGAACTCATTTTTTTCCTGTCTTTCTTTCTTTCTTTTTTTTTTTTTTTGGTTTTTCGAGATATGGTTTCTTTGTGTAGTTTTGGCACTTTTCCTGGAACTCACTCTGTAGCCCAGGCTGGTCTTGAACTTATAGAGATCCACCTGTCTCTTCCTCCTGGGTGCTGGGATTAAAGGTGTGCACCACCACCGCCTGACATTTTTTTTTTTGGCTCTGTGAAGTCTTTAAAAGTCAGAAAGTCATGGGCAAATATTATACAGACTCTAAGAGACCTTTGATGCCAACCCAGACTACTATACCCAATAAAATTTACAGTCACCATTGATGGACAAAATAAGATATTTGACAATAAAACTAAATTTTAGCAATAACTGTCTATAAATATTGTCCTGCAAAAGGCACTAGAGAAATCACATAACCTATAGCAGTTAATCACACGATAGGAAGTACAGGGAATAAATCATTCCAGAAAAGCAAATAAGAAGAGTAAAGACACACACACACACACACACACACACACACATACACACACACACACACACACACACAGGACACAGGCACTACTACTACCACCACCACCAAAACAACAACAAAATAACAGGAATCAACAATCATTTGTCATTACTATCTCTCAAACTCAGTGATTTCAATTCCACAATAAAATTACACATACTGAGAGAATGGATGTGAAATCAGAATCCATTCATCTGCTTAGGAGACACACCTTTACATCAAGGATAGATATCACCTCAGGTAAAAAGATCAGAACTATATATTCCAAGCAAAGGACCTAACAAGCACCCAGGTGTAGCCATTTTAATATCTGATAAAATACACTTCAAAAAAAAATTGATGAGAAGAAATAGGAAATGTTGCTACATACTCATCAAAGAAATACTTCACCTAGAGGACATTGCAATTCTTTTTTTTCTGTCTCATAACGCATTTTTTAATTTATTTTATTTTACAATATAATTCAACTTTACATATCAGCCATAGATTCCCGTTTCTCCCTCCTCCCACCCCGCTACCCTCCCCCCGGCCCAACCCCCCATTTCTATCTCCTCCAGGGCAGAGAATCCCCCGAGGATTGAGATCAGCCTGGTGGACTCAGTCCAGCCAGGTCTAGTCCCCTCCTTCCAGGCTGACCCAAGCTTCTCTGCTAAGCCCCAGGTTTCAAACAGCCAATTCATGCACTGAGCACAGGACCCGGTCCAACTGCCTGGATGCCTCCCAAACAGATCAAGCCAATCAACTGTCTCACCCATTCAGAGGGCCTGATCCAGTTGGGGGCCCCTCAGCCATTGGAAAAAAAAAAGCATCTTCAACAAACTGGCATAACTGGATATCAACGTGCAGAAGGCTGCAAATAGATCCATATCTATCACTATGCACAAAACTTAAGTCCAAGTGGATCAAAGGCCTCAACATAAATCCAGCTACTCTGAACCTGCTAGAAGAGAAAGTAGGAAGTAGTCTTGAACGCATTGGCATAGGAGATTGCTTCCTAAATATAACACCAGTAGCTCAGACACTGAGACAAACAATCAATCAATGGGACCTCTTGAAACTGAAAAGCTTTTGTAGAGCAAAGGATACAGTCAACAAGGCAAAGCGACAGCCCACACAATGGGAAAAGGTCTTCACCAACCCCACATCTGACAGAGGACTGATGTCCAGAATATATAAGGAACTCAAGAAATTAGACATCAAAATGCCCAACAGTCTAATTAAGAAATGGGCGATAGAACTAAACAGAGAATTCTCAGCAGAGGAAACACAAATGGCTGAAAGACATTTAAGGAATTGCTCAACATCCCTAATCATTAGGGAAATGCAAATCAAAACAACTCTGAGATACCACCTTATGCCAGTCAGAATGGCTAAGATCAAAAACACTGAAGACACCTTGTGCTGGAGAGGATGTGGAGCTAGGTGAACTCTCTCCACTGCTAGTGGGAATGCAAGCTGGTACAGCCACTTTGGAAATCAATATGGCACTTTCTTAGAAAATTGGGAATCAATCTCCGCCAAGATCCAGCTATACCACTCTTGGGCATATACCCAAGAAATGCTCAGTCATACGACATTGCAATTCTTAACATCTATGCACTAAAATTAAGGATACACTAGTACACTACTATGTCTTAAGTGACATATTGACTCTCAAACACTGGTAGTGGAAGACGACAATGCCCCACTCTCATCAATGGACCAAGCATGCAGACAAAAATTAAGAAGAAAATTGCTGAAGCTTGCTGACATTAAAAAAACAAATGGTTCTAAGAGTTATTTTTGGAACCTTTCACTCAAACATGTGCAAAAAATACTTCTTCACAGCAGCTCATCTAAGTTTCTCCAAAATTGACCACATGCTCAGATACAAAGCAAGTATCAACAGATACAAGAAAAATTGAAACAGCACCTTGCATCCTATCTGAGCACCATGGTTATATCTGGAATCAACAACAATAGAAACAGGAGAAAGTTTACAAACCCATGGAAAATATAGGACTAACTAGGGAATTAAAACTGGGTTAAGATAGAAATTAGGGGCTGGAGAGATGGCTCAGAGGTTAAGAGCACTGGCTGTTCTTCCAGAGGTCCTGTGTTCAATCCCCCGTAACCACAAGATGATTTATAACCATCTGTAATGAAATCTGGTGCCATCTTCTGGCCTGCAGGGATTTATTCAAGCAGAACACTGTATGCAAAACAAATAAATAAATATTTTTTAAAAAGACAGAAATTAAAGACTTTCTAAAATAGACTGAAAATTATTACAAAGCATACCATAGTTGAGTATAGGAAACAGTGAAGACAGTTCTGAGAGGAGAGTTCATAGCACTAAATGTCTACATGAAAAAAGTAGAGATATCTCACACTACTGACATAATAGAACACATGAAATCTATAGAAAAAAGAAGAAGAAATCACACCCAAAATTAGAGAGCAAGAAAAATTGAATTCAAGGCTTAAATAAATAAAATAGAAACAAAAACAAATATAAATCTTAGAATCAATGAAACAAGAGTTGGTTCCATAAAAAAATTGATAAGATTAAAATACCCTTGTCCAAATTAATTAAAGTTGTTGAGAAAAAAAACCCAAATTAGCAAACTTAAAAATGAAAAGGAGGACAAAACAACAGACATGAAGGAAATGCAGAAAATCATAAGGACATATTTTAAATAACTTGTTTCTACTTAACTTAGATATGTAAAAGACATGGATGATTTTCTCTATGCATACCACTTACCAAAGTTAAATCAAGATCAGACAAACAACTTAAACAGACCTATAGCTTCTCATGTAATAAAAGCGAACATTTGAGCTCTCACAACCAAAAAGAAAAAGAAAAACACCTCAGGATCAGATGGTTTCAGTCCACAATTTTACCAGAATTTCAAAGAAGACCTAACATAAATACACCTCACATTATTTCTCAAAAGGTAAAGAAAGAAACATTGTCCAGTTCATTGTCCAAACCAAATAAGTATATAACAAATAAAAAGAATTACAGGCCAATTTCCCTCCTGAACATAGATGAAAATTTTCTCAGTATATTCCAAACAGATGGATCCAAGTCCACATCAAAATGATCATTCACTATTATTAACTACGCTGCGTCCTAGAAATGCAAGGATGCTTCAAAAGATGAAAATCAGTAAATGTAATTCACCATATAATCAAACTGAAAGAAAAAAAATACCCACAGTATCATCTCATTGAATGCAGAAAAGGCCTTTGACAAAATTCAACACCTCTTTATGAAAGAATTACTGCAGAAATTAGAGATACAAGAGATATACCTCAGCATAATAAAGGCAGTTTACAGCCAGCCCATCACCAACATGAACTTACATGGGAGAAAATCATACAAACTCCATGAAAATCAGGAAAAAAATAAGGCAACTAACTCTATGTTGAACTTGGATATGATATTTTTGCTTCATCTAACTATGTTTTAGGCTGTCATGTTTGGTTATTTTCTCTTAGAAGCCTGTGCTTTTCTAATGAGAGAAAGAAAGGGAGTAGATTTAGTGAGGAGGAGATGTCAGAGGAACTGGAAGGAGTAGAGGGAAGGAAGATTATAATCAGGATATATTGTATGAGAACATATCCTGATTATAATCTATAATCTATAAAATAAATTTGGGATTTTGTGTCTACTTCCCAGTGCCATGCTAGATTTTTTTCTCACTTAAGCAATCACAGGTTCTGTGAATACTGTCACAATCACTGTAACTTCATATGTTCACTTGCCCTGTGGTGTTTGGAAAACAGTGTTTCCCTCAGTCTATTCACACACTCTGGCTTTTACAATCTTTCTACAGACCTTCACCGAAGATTTCTATGTTTAGTGGGGATGAATATATTGTTTGTCCCATTTATGGTTGTGAGCTTCACAGTCTCTTATTGTCTGCAACTTGATCAGTTGTAGGTTTCTGTTTGAATTGCCATCAACTTCAAAAAGGACTTTCTCTGGTTAGGATTGAGAGATTCAGTAATTTATGGCATATCAATTATCAACTAGGCCTTGTTTTAATATTGTGTCAATTGGACAGAATACCAGCATTTGTTTCTCCCCTAGAATCTATGACTGATCTAGGTACAGAAATGAAGTCATGTTTATATTTCCAATCATGTATTCCATACCCTGGTATGGACCTTAGATCCAATAAGAACATCATTGGTTAAAAACACAACTTTCTGTCCATAATCTCCCACAGGCCCGTTTTTACTGTACCTATTATGTTTCACAGCTGGGTGAATGTGATGATTGTATTTCTTCTATGAGATGATTCATAGTTTCCCAGCACTATAAAATCAAACCAGAGGAACTGCATCTTTCAGACGAGTAACTTGGTTTCTCTTTATTATGTGATTCAGCATGTGTTGTCTTCAGCAATGGTGTTTTACCATTAAATTATGGAGTGTCTAATCCTGTACCTTCCCAATATATATGCTAGATAATAAATGTGAAAAAGTATGGTGTTTTCCTCTCAGATTATGACACATTTGGCTTAAAATTCTGGTCCCCATTTTTATGTATTTTTTCCTCTAGTTATTATAATTTTTTTTACTTCCATGCAGGTGACTAAATCTTCATCATGTTAGTCTGTGCATCCAGATATATGCATATAAGTTGCATTTTCTTTATTCAGTAATATCTCTTTAGGCACCTAAGACAGTCTTTGTGTCTTAAACAGTGCTAAAACAAAAACAAATGTGTATCTAGGTGATGTGGTATGTTGATTGAAATACACAGAAGTCCAACACCTTCTTCTGGTGGCATGTGCATTTTTCTGTGGTACTGCATGTTTGTGTGGAGCACATGTTGTGCCTTCTGCATTTACAAATATATGGATCTGCTCATCTCACTCTCTGTCTCTTTTTCTTCCCCCTCTCTCTCTTCCTTTCTCTCTCTCCAATTGCTTGTGTTAATTTTTCATACCCACAAGAATATTCATCATTATCATGGCTATAAAATGCCCAAAGTTGTGGACTAGTGTATTGGGCCATTATGTTAGCTTTTGTATGGTTCAAGTTTCTAATTGGACTTATTTTCATGCTGTTACAGTTCTTTAGATGATACATAAAATTACTTGTTATATATGGGACATGAATAAACATAGGGCTTTTAATTAAAGTAACTAATTTCTAGGCACACAGTGTATAGTTGGAAGTTTTCCTGTGTGCCACCCAGTCTGCAGCCACTCAGGTTCAAGTAAACACACAGAGGCTAATATTAATTACAACTACTAGGCCATTACCTCAGGCTGACTACTGACTAGCTCTTACACTTAAACTCAGACCATTTCTGTTCATCTATCTGTCACTATGTTTTCCCTGCTTTACCTGTGTGCCGTTACATGCTGCTTCCTGGAGGGTGGGTTTGTGTCTCACTACTCAGCCTTTCTCTTCCCAGAATTGTCCTTGTCGGCTTATCCCACCTATGCTTCCTGCCTGGTTACTGGCCAATTAGCATCTTATTAAACCAGTGTACAAAAGCATTATTCCACAATAACAATGGTTTGGATTGTGATCAGATACATTGTAAAGTATTTTTAAACTTTCTATCCCATTCACTTTTTTTTCTTTTTTGGTTTTTCCATGCCTTTAATCCCAATACCAACCATAGAGATGTGGAGGTCGGTACAGACAGGCAGTGACAAGGAAGTGAGGTAGCTGGGCTAAGAGCCAATTGGAGGGCAGAACAGCAAGGCAACAGAAGCAAGGATAGATAGGAAGTAGCTCATTTTGGAAGTTTTAGAGAAGGTGTGGTAAGGTAGCTGGTGGCTATCACAATTTCCCTTATCTCTAAGGCTTTCACCCTTATATTTGGCTCTGTGTTTTATATTTTATAAGACTGTATAGAAATTTGTCTATAATTGGTGGCAAGAATTCATTAAATAACCATTGGTGGCCTTAAAGGCAATGGGTTATAAGACTCTGGCTTGGTTGGAGCTTACAAGACCCCAGGCTTGGCCAGAGAAACAAGCATTCCAGGTTTCATGCAGCCAGAGTTGAACTCAACTGTAGGTGCAAGAAGCCTTAGCTACAAGTAGCCAAACATCTTGTGGGGATACAGAGCCCCTGGTTTAGGCCCTGCACAGCTCAGACCAGACCATGTGACTGGACTTTCTTAAGCTTTTTTTTTCTCCTGGTGCCTAGTAGGCTCTGACTTTCTGTCTCTCTCTCTGTCTCTGTCTTTGTCTCTGTCTCTGTCTCTCTCTCTCTCTCTTTCCCTCTCTCTCTGGATTCACATTTTGTATTGCTACCACACTAGATTGCTGCTTTGAAATTCTCTTGGACTTCTACTATTCTACACAGACTTGGTAAGTCAATTAAGATAACTTAAAGGGAGAAAATAGTTGAAGGAAAAGTTTTTTCCACATTAAAAATGGGAAATATTTTTTACAATGGAAGGAACTGGTCTTTGTTTGATAATACATTAGGCAGTCTAAAAATGGAAAAATTGAATGAGAGGATAATAAATATTGATTGGATGTATGTAACTTCAATTATGAATATTATTTGTTTAATTATCCTTATTTTAGTATTAAAAAGGTTGGTTAATTTAAGTGCCAAGATAAAAGTGTTAGAAAAACCTATTAAAATAAATTATAGAGAAATTCAGCCCAGACAAATGTACTTAAAGGTGAAATTATTTCTGGATTGAATTATATGGATACAGAGAGACAGCCTGTTTTCAAACAGCCAAACTTAGTTTATCTGACAACCTTACAGGAACTACCTGCTCAAGGGCATGTACTTGCTAATTGGACACCAGTCAAAATATGAGATTTAAGGAGGTTTAAGGAAGCCATAGTATCTTGTGGCATGCATTCTGTATTTGTAAAGCAAATGTTAAACTTGTGGTAAACGTGTAATAGAATTATTCCTTAGGACTGGAAAGGTTTGGTAACATCTGTCCTGGAGTCTGGACTACAATTACAGTGGCAAACATGACTTAAGTATGAGGCTAAGAAAATAGAACACCAATGGAGAGCTAGAGGTGTGGAAATTTCTGAGCACCAGCTTCTTGGAGAAGGTGAATATTCTGATATACAAAGGCAATGTTTATATGATAACCAAACCTTAATTCTATGCCCCATGGCAGCCATGAATGTATGGGACAGAAATGAGGAAGTAGGAAAAAAGATTGAATCATTCACAAAAGTTATACAGGGACCCAGAGAAACCTTTATGGTTTTCTTACAAAGGCTGTCTTCAGCAGTAAATGGAATGATACCAAACTCAGAAGCTAGACAGGTAACAATTGAATCTTTGGTTTTTGAGAATGTGAATGCAGCATGTAAAAGAATAATCTTGCCGTTAAAGGCAAGGTCAGCACCCTTGGAGGATTGGATCAAGGACATAATTAATACTGAGTCTCATGACCATGATGATATGTGGGTAGGAGAATTAATTTCAAAAGCTTTGAGTTAAAATGTCAGATGTTTTGGTTATGGTAAACAAGGCCACTTGAAAAGGGAGTATAAACAGGGCATTCCTAGAAAGGATGCTTATTCAAGGAACAATGGCAACACAATGCCCCTCCCTTCTGGATTATGCAGAAGGTGTGGTAAAGGTAAACATTGGACCAATAATGTAGATATAAATAACAAGCTATTAACACAAGTAAGGCAAGGTTAGCACATACCTTTAATCCGGACACTTGTCAGACAGTATCTCTGTGTGTTCAAAGACACACTAGGGAAGAGCCAAGCATGGTGACAAATGCCTTTAATCCAAGTAGCAACCAGAGAGATTTGGAGGTCTGTATAGACAGACAGTGACAAGGAAGTGAAGTAGTTCTGCTAAGAATCAATGAGAGGGCAGAACAGCAAGGTAATAAAGGCTTGGGTAGACAGGAAGTAGCTCAATTTTGGAAGTTGCAGAGCTGATGAGGTAAGGTAGTTGGTGGCTATTCCTACTTCCCTGAAATCTAAGGCTTTCACCTCTATATTTGGCTCCGTGATGTTTATTTTACAAGACTGTATAGAAATATTTCTACGTCTTAGGTTTTGTGTGTTTTCTTTTACTGAGCTTGTTTGTTTTAGAGACTGAATGTGAATTTGGAGGATAGGGAGAAGGAGAAAATCTGAAAGGACTTGTGAGAGGGGAAGAATATGAATGAAATACAATTGAATTTAAAATATTTTTAAATTACAAAAATATACCAATGAATTAAAATAACATGCAAAAATTTCACTATGCTCAATATTACTCTTTCTTCTTTCATCTCTCTGTCTCTGTCTTTCTCTCTCTGTTTCCTTCTGTGTGTGTCTCTCTCTCCATTCATTTGCATTACATCTACCAAAGCATATTGGTGACAAGTACTTCTTTGACACTACAATGCTGTTTTAGTTCTCAGACTATAAACATATTAAGTAAATTCACACCTGTACTGTTTTTATCTGCTGTTCAAGCATTTCATTATTGCAGCAGAATTTTGCAAATACATCAGTGCTTGGATCAAAGGAAAGAAATGTATGTACAGCAAAAAATAACTGTTAGGTATTTGCTTTATCTACTTCTGTCTTTATGAGAGTTTATGGCATATGAAGCTTAAAAAAACACACAGTAGTATTTATTTCTTTGTTGTAGAGAGATTTTAGACCATCGTGTGAAAGAACAAAGTGTAGTAGGTCTTGTGAGTAGGCTAATAAGAACTTACAATATCCACTACTTACACAGGTGGGGATGAGGGTACACGAAATGCACTGTATTAGTCTGGATTGTTTAAAGTAAGACAGCATAGAGAATGAGTACATATATGTGTATATTTATGGAATTTATGAGATAAGGTTTCCATGTTGTGTTCCAGGCTAGTCAGCAGTGGAAATAGATATCTCACACTGGAGAGGCAGAAAAACCAGTAGTTCAATTCAAGAGACCAGATGTCTCTGCAGTCCAAATCTGTTGTTGTAGTCTGAAGATTCCTGGAAAGATGCTGATTGTCATTTTGTCTTGAAATTATAAAGATTTTGGAACTAATATCAATGAACTAATTTCAGAGGAGCAGTAGAGATTGTCTTGGTAGATGAGTGCGGATATATCTCTGAAAATGGAAGGTTTTTGTCCTAGCTTTGTGTGGTCTGTTACCAGAAAATGATGCCCATGTCTATGGTAGGTCTTTCTGCTTCCAGGAATCTCATTAAGAAAATATGTTGCAGGCTTTCCTAATAGCTTGTTAGATTATTCCTGACGCAATACAGTTGTAAACAGAGGTTAGCCAATCAAAATCAATCCTACATCAACATGACACACAATCAAATATCTTTCTGTCATGTTTAATTCCTTATAAAAACAATAACCCGGTCACATGTTCCAACTAGTATGATACAAAAATCTTAAATGCAATGTCAAATTCATTATACATTTAAAAGTAGATGGTGATGTCCTTTGAGAAATACTTAAGTCTTTTCCCCCATAACTTTAGTAACCGTGACTGTATCAATCACTGTCTTCACCCATAAGAAATATTCAATTAAATCATAAATACTGATATATATGCTTGTTTATACACAAAAACTTGTGCTTAACCAAAAAAATCCTTATTTCCACAGCTGTTCATGTGATCTTAGCTGGTATTACTGAACTTATACTACTACCTCTCATTATTTATTTCCCCACACAATAGCCAAGCACCTTTGAAGGTCTTGATAATTTCCCTGAATGTGTGATCTCTAACTTCATTCTGAAAATCATGGGCTCTGTGTCATCCTACATGGATTAGTTCTAGTTTCAGTTTCCCACTGGCATTAATCACAGGACATAGTAGTACAGACCATAGTCCTGAAGGTTCTGCTGTAATCCAGACATAATCTTCTACTCCTTCATTGTAGAAAAACAACCAAGTTTTCTGTAGCATGAATTTTAAAAGTCTTATTAATAAAATCAAACCTGAGCCGGGTATTGGGTGAACACTGGAAGGTCAGAGAGACAGAACAAGCAACAGCTATCTCACCTCGCCAGATCCTCAGCTGTAGCATGAGTCTTAAAAGTTCTTCTTAATAAAATCAAACTCGAGCCAGGTATTGGGGTGAACATTGGAAGGTCAGAGAGACAGAACAAACCACAACTAACCTCACCTGGCCAACTTCTCAGCTGATCTTGTTTCCTCAGACTGGATGCCCCGAGCCCTCATCCAGAATGGGTCTCAGCTGAACTGCTGCTAGAAGCCTGATTGCTTAACCAGCCACATGCTTCTCCAGGCCAAAGGCCTCTCCAGGCCAAAGGCCTCTAGTTTCTGGTCCTCACGCTTTATATACCTTTCTGCTTTCTACCACCACTCCCTGGGATTAAAGGTGTGGCTTTCTGGGATTAAAGGTGTGTATCACCGTGCCTGGCCGTTTCCAATGTGGCCTTGAACTCACAGAGATCCAGAGGGATTTCTGTCTCTCGAATGCTAGGATTAAAGGCGTATGCTACCACTGCCTAACCTCTATGTTTAATATTGTGGCTGTCCTGTTCTCTGACCCCAGATAAGTTTATTAGCATACACAATATTTTGGAGAACACAATACCACCACATTTCCTCTCTTTTTGTCTAAAATTAAAAAAGCTTATAACTAATACAAGAAAAATTATGTCCAATAAGTATATACAATACATATAGTCAAGATTACATTAACGATGTCTAGTCCATTATATTATATCATATAGAGTACTAACTAATTCTAGAAAGAAAAAAGGCTTCAATTAGCTACATATATGTCTTTGTGTTCGAGTCTCTTATCAGTTTTCTGCAGGAAATTATGGCCAGGCCTAACATCAACTGAAGTCTCCGGAAAGAAGATGGGGCCCCACAACAACAACAATTCCACGTGGACAATAATAACATCACTAAGCTGACAAACATCATCTGCAGATCAGCTTTGAACTACAAAGTGCTCAGAACAATTTTGAGAGGGCTGACTGAGATGATCCAGTCTCAAAGACTACTTGAATAAGGACTTGAGATAAATCCTGAACTTTGGCATTATACACAGACTGGATAACGAAGGATATAGTTACCTTTCCTAGAATTTGACAATTAACCTAAAATTTTTCTTTTCAGAATAAAGATACCTTCGCCCATACCCAGCAGGAAGCAATTTTAAGAATACGACGCCCACGTTCCCAAAGAGGTGGTGTGGGATGGGTGGTTTTTTTGGTTTTTTAAGGGGTTTTGGGTCTGGGATAATTTTCATTGTTTAGAGGGGTTGGTTACAAGTTGTTATCAAGGGTTAGGAAAAGGTCTAAGCAAAGG
>CABHPH010078080.1:0-27049 GCA_902168325.1 Peromyscus nudipes
ATTTTTTTTCTCAGTAGACACATCTGTAGAAATACTATGAAGATAAAGATGTAGCTGTTGCTTCTAGTTCAGAAACCCCTTCTATTTTCCTTGGTTACTTTTTACTACTCCAAAATGTAATCCTGTTTCAATTTCTATCACTATAGCTTATTTTTGATGGCTTTTGAAGATTATCAACATAGTGCATTCTTACATTTTGTTTATTTTATTCAACTTGGATTTGCTTATGTCATTTCATGAAGTAATATTTTTATTTATAGTTTTATTTTTCATATTTTTCCTGCTTGATGCTTGAATTCTCTTATATGTTTGAATGGACTTGAAAGTTTTTTGCTAGTACTTATTTAAAACTTCTTTTTAATTCGTATAAGTGCAAAGACTTTAGCAAAGACTTGATTCCAGAATAAGGTAGCACTGAGGACCTGAGGTTCAGGTGTTCCTCAGTGGTGGTGTGGACAGCAGCTCCTAGCGGCTGGCATGAAAGGGAAAGGACAGGGTTTGGCTGGTCAGGGTGGAAGCACCCCAGTCCAAGGTTAGGGCAGCTTCTGGTGGAAGTCTAGTTTAGATTTAGGTCTGCATTATGCAGTGATTTTTCATGAAGAAATACTATTACTTTTAAAGTTCTTATTCGATAACTTCACCATCTGGAGTATCCGTGATCTACTGCCCGGCTTTAAATGTCATTTTGTATTAGTCAGCTTCATAGCAATATAATAAAATATTTGATATAATTAACTTAAAAGCGAAAGGTTTACTTTGGCTACTGTTTTGGAAGGGTGGTATAATATTGGGGTCAGCTTTGCTTTGAGCCTCTAGTGAGGGTATCACATTATTGCAGAAAGTTCAACAGTACAAAGCCACCCGCTTCACAACACAACAGAGAGTTGTGAAGCAAGAAAGAGAATCTCATGGTCCTTTTTGAGGAAATACCCTCAGCTGACCTAAGGAACTCTGTTGTAGAAATTAGCCCTGCCAATGACCTTGGGGTATCTGACCCGAAAGAGGCATGGTTTTTCTGGTATGTGAAGAATGTCAGAAGTTGGTATTTGTAGTTTTTATAGGCAATTATTCTGATTGACATTGCTTTTCATTCATAGCAGTTAGTAGAATTTCCTTGAATGATTTTTATAGAACAATATCTCCATTCCCTCTTTCTCCATTTTTATTAGGCCTATTCTTGAAGTATGTATGGTTATTTCATTAGTGTTGTTGAGCTAATCATGGGAAGTGGTGCTGGTTTTTAGTGAGAGCTGTGCTTCTTCCTATGAAGTGGATGCCTTTAGGCCTGTGACTGCATGAAGGTCTTTGTCAGCAATATGTATCCATTGATGACACTTTCTGTATAATTATTTCTTTAGGCTTGTTTCTTTTTACCTCTATTAAATAACATCCCTCTGTTGCTGGAGAGCCTCTCTCCAGCTCCCAAGTCCCGCCAGTCTCCAGCTCCCAAGTCCCGCCAGTCCCTGGTTCCCTGACCGAACCCATTCATAAAATGAACACACAGATGCTTACATTATTTAAACTGCTTGGCCATTAGCTCAGGCCTATCATTGTCTAGCTCTTACTCTTATATTTGGCCCATTTCTATTAATCTCTACTTTGCCACATGGCTCGTGGCTTACTGGTACTTTACATCTTCCTTCTCCTCACCGCTGCTCCAGCCAGTCTCCCTCTCCTTCCTTCCTCCTCAATTCTTCTCTCTGTTAGTCCCGCCTATACTTCCTGTCTGGCTACCGGCCAATCAGTGCTTTTTTGATATAGAGTGATATCCACAGCACTTCCCCTTTTTTTCTTTTTCAAAAAGGAAGGTTTTAACTTTAACATAGTAAAATTACATATAACAAAACAATTATCGAGTAAGAATTACAGTTACAATATTAAAGAAGATATCCTATCTATCTTATATTTATGAGTTTAAGGTTTTATATCTAACTTATCTTTTATCATAACTGAGGAAATTACAACTATCTAGTCTTCAACCACATCAAAGACCTCAGAAGGATATAATACTACCTGAGAAATGGAGAAGATGCAAGCAACTTTCGGGAGTTTTGCAGGGTAGACAGAGACAGCTGACAGCCTGGACAATCATCCAAAGTTTTCTTGTAAAGTTGGGGCATCTGTTTTTAGCTCACAGGCCTAGAGTCTCTCAGTCACTTTTTTCTGTGTCCTGTAGAATGTCTGGCAGTTTCCTCTGCAAAGCAGGAACCTGAAGGACCGTTTTGTCAAGCAAAGTTCAGTGGTCACCTTTCTGTGGGTCCTGCATGTCCAGTCGATCAAGCAGTCCAGGCAAGAACAGTTTCTTGCCCAAATGGCTATTTTTGCCAAGGTGAAGATAAACTCCATGTGGAGTGTCTTCGATGCCCATCCTCCTCTGAAGTAAATCCAGTGTTGCCAGGAGCAGACGTGTCTCACTGTCCAGAACGTCTAAATTTTTAAAACATTTTAAATGCCATATTCTGTAGGTCTTTGAAGTATTTGAAGATTACCTATCTATCTGAAATATATCTATGTATACCTAGAAGACTTAACTAACATGGCTACAAATATGATTATCATAGATGACTAATTATTAATCTATTTCTTAATTATCTATTACAATTTTAAATGAGTTACATAAACATAATACCTCAAACAAAAGTAGAAATATACACACAGTATAACAAAATCAACTTTAAGTTTGTATCAATAAACTAAATTTTATACCAATGTAAAACATTTTAAACATAAACTAAAATCTATACCAATGTAAAACATTTTAAACAAGTTGTTTTTTAAAAGTAGATTCATTAATCTATCCTTTTATCCTATCATCTCTATATCCTATATATATCATATCCCCTTTTGTTTTTTAGAAAGAGATCGCATTTATAATTAACCTGTTTTAAATAAAAATATTGGTTTTTCTCTGTCCCATACCAGAGGGCTCTTCTGATATGGGACAAAAGAATCTTTTAACCTTTTATTTTAGGAATATGTCTGGGTTTAGAGAGGGAGTGAGCCCATTCCATCTCCAAAGCCAGCTTGGTATATTTGGGAATTTGGGCGTAGATTCTCTTACTACTTCCTGCTGAAGGGGGGCGCTGTACCTTATGGGGACATAAAGAACATTTTAGGATTATGGAGTAGTCCATGAGGGTGTATCATCTGAGCCAGTTGTCTTGAGATGTTCTGGATGTTGGATCATCTGGGCCATGGTGTCATTGGAGACCTCAGGTGGTCTTGGCTGGTCAAACCTGATGTATCTTAGTCTGGAACAAATCCATAGCCTCTGGCTTTCTGTGGAAACAAAAGCAGAACTTCTTTTCCAAAGCAACATATCCTTATATCCAAATTTTGAAGTCAAGGTATCTTTAAAATATACATATTGGTTTAACTCAGCTTCCTTTACAATCAAATATCTCTCTGCAGTTAAGAATCCCAAAGACAACACAATGTAGATTTTCTGTGTGATATCCATCTTTACGTGGCTTATATTTTATATTACCTTTACTGTCTCTTTAAAGACTTAATTTTTTAAAACTATCTATTTCTTTATATAACTGTATATATTCCTTTTTATCTCTCTTTGAAGCCTACGTACATTTTTACACACATTTTAAAGCATTTAAAGTCTTGTTCCATCTGAATCTGTCTTATCGTGAATCAATTGTTTTAAACTGCAGCACTTGTAAGACTGAAACGGCTCTGTGGCTGTTGGCTCCGCCCACTTCAGCTTTTGAACATGGCGGTGGCACGTTTTTTCATCAGTTGTGGGAGCGATCAATTCTCAGAAATAGTGGGTCTATGCTTTTATTAAAGCAGCGTGTAGCCCAGAAACCTCTTTTTTTTTTTTATATTAGTTAAGAGTAAATCTAGCATACAGCACAATGTGCTGCTGGCAGACACCTCATTCTTGCCATACTGGCGGTCAAAGCGTACGCCAGGAACCCGCTAGCTGCCCGTATGAGACATGAAGCAGGAACCTGGTTTTGGCTCTGTTTAGAATTGATTATTAAAAAATTTTTAGGTTTAAGGTGGAAATTCGAGCCGTTGGGCGCCATTTGTTGCTGGAGAGCCTCTCTCCAGCTCCCAAATCCCGCCAGTCTCCAGCTCCCAAGTCCCGCCAGTCCCTGGTTCTCTGACCAAACCCATTCATAAAATAAACACACGGACACTTACATTATTTAAACTGCTTGGCCATTAGCTCAGGCCTATCATTGTCTAGCTCTTACTCTTATATTTGGCCCATTTCTATTAATCTCTACTTTGCCACATGGCTCGTGGCTTACCGGTACTTTACATCTTCCTTCTCCTCGCCGCTGCTCCAGCCAGTCTCCCTCTCCTTCCTTCCTCCTCAATTCTTCTCTCTGTTAGTCCTGCCTATACTTCCTGTCTGGCTACCGGCCAATCAGTGTTTATTGACATATAGCGATATCCACAGCATCCCTCTGCTTGTTTTTCCTTTCTTCTTAGAGTATTACTATGGAACCTCCATAGTTTTTTTTTTTTTTTTTTTTTTTTTTTGACTCAGCCTCCTGAGTACTGAGATTAAGAGGCATGTGTCACCCCACCAGCTTGGACCATTCACGTTTTAAAATAAAGAATATCATCCATTATCTTTATTCTTTGAAGTGAGATTATTTCTTGTTTATCTAGTGCTCTTCTGTTTTCTGACATGACTTTACAAATCAGTTAGTGCTTTGTCGTTTTCTGGTGCAGATAGTCAAGGCACACAGTCCTCTAGACCAACAGTAGCTACTAGTCTAAGAAAACCTTTTTTTTTTGTCTTAAAAATACTTATGGGTTGGGGATTTAGCTCAGTGGTAGAGCACTTGCCTAGCAAGCGTAAGGCCCTGGGTTCGGTCCTCAGCTCTGGAACAAAAAAAAAAAAAAACAAAAAAAAAAACAACAAAACTTATTTATGTTATTTATGTGTATGTGAGAGAAAGAGATTGTGTGTTGTGAGGATGCAGTTGGCCAACGAGGCCAGAAGAAGGCATCAGCTTCCCTAGAGCCTCAGTTGCAGACTTTGGTGACCTGCCTGATGTGGGTGTTGGAAACCTCCTTGGTTTTCTGCAAGAGTAACAAGTGCTCTTAACCACTGAGTCAGCTCTTTAGCCTGGCCTTGGTAGTTTTCAGTGGAAAATTACTATTAAAATGTTTAAATTTCTGTTAAAAATTAGAAGCTATTAAAAGTAGCTTTACTTACTAAGTTATACAGTCTGATTTGAATATGAAATTCTAGTATTGATTCTTTCATTGGTATGTTGAAAGTGAAAATGAAAGCATGCGTCAGTGGCTCTTATAAACTAAATGCTGCAATTGTTTGTATAACATTGGCCATTAATAATGTAAATTAGTGATTTGTGGGTTTAGTTTTTTAAAATTATTTTTAAAAATTTATTTTATTTTATTTTTTGCTAGTGAACCCAGGCTTCCTTAATCTTAGACAAGAATTTGATCACTGAACTATAGCCCCAGCCTACTGGAATATGTTGCATTATTAAAATTATACTTAACATTTTTAATGTATTAGGTGTGACTGTCTTGCTAAACACTGTTAAATTAGCTTGGATTCATTTAAGAGACATTGGTATTGAATTTCTTCGTGTATCTAGAAATACTTACGGAATCTTGAGTTTATTGGTTGATCACTGTGTTCTTAAGGGAAAACAGTAAGTGGAGCTCAATCACTTAGTGACTTTGATCATGGACAATTCTGTAGCTCCTTTTTGTCCATCTGTACAGTGGATGCCATAGCAACACCCATGTAACTGGAGAGATGGTGGTTTCAGACAATGTTTCGGAAGTCAGCCTTGATGTTTTAGCCAAGCATCTTTAATGCTTAATTTACTGTAGTCATTGTTGCTGACTTCAAGGAGCACTAGCTATCTCTGCAACAATCCTAATATATAGAATGTAGCCATTCATCAAGAAAGAATAATGAAGTGTTTTGGAATGTGGAGGAAAGTAAAAGAATAATTAAAATATTATATAAAATGTGATAAAGAGTCACAAAACTAGCTCTCACTTCTGGCCCTTTATTTGAGTCCTAGTTAAGAAATTACAGTGTGCAATTATTTAAATTCTTTTTCTTTAGGTATCATTTGCCAGTTCATGCAATCGGCCACCATGCTGTGAGTCCTTACGCAATAGTTTTGCCATTGTCTGCCGAGTGCTTGGCCTTGAAGTCCGTGTCCGACATGCTAAGAGTAGCTTGGAACCTGGCGTGGTACCATGGGAGTGATAATCTACTGAAACAAATGACCTCTGGAGCTAAAATTCAAGAGTAAGTAGTTATATTAAGGTAAATTACGTGGAATTAATTAGGCTTCACCTTTTCTGTAGATTAAAGCTTTTTTGCTTGATAATATCAACTGATTCCAATTTTATTATATTTTCACTTTTTTTAGATCTATGCCTATTAAAAATTATATAAAGCCATTTAAGCTAGAAATGATTGTATTCTATGCTGTCTTAGGAACTATATAGTGTTTATTCAGTTAATAGATGTACTTAAAGGTGCTGTGGCATTAAAGCTCAGAAAGTGTACCTGAGAATGTTCCTACTTCTAGATGTCTTAATTGTCCCACAGGAATAATACTGTATTAGTGTGTCATTGATAAGGAGGAAGAAGTTAGTATCCACAGTTTGAATGCTAATGTAAAACTATGACATTGATGGATTTATATGTTAGTTTTCTTTAATGATAAGTTAGTCTTTAATGAAAAGCAAATTAAAACAAAAAGAATTTTTGAGAGAGGCTTATGATAGAAATAAACCTGGGATTATGTTCTTTTTCAAATTTTTTTCTTTTATGCTTAGATTTTTAGATGTATTGCAGCTATCCACAGAAGATATCCTTACACTGAGGATCACATACACAGCTAGTGGGCTGCAAGACTGCTTTCACTCCATTGTTCAGGCTGGAGGCCACAGGGATGTGAGGGCTGCTATCACCAGGATGAGTTTTTATCTTTTGAATGACAGACTGTCTTTGAAGGATGACATTGGTCCATGTGGGATTACGTTAAAATCCTTGGCTTGGCACACTGTGCTAAACAGGTTAGTGTAAGTTTAAGACTGCTCGTTTGAAAGACCTAATTTGAATTATGTTTAGGATCATCTTCAAACCTTTGAAGAGAAGAGTATGTATTTGTAAAGTTGTTATCATGAGAGAAATGCTTTTTATAGAAAGAAAAACTCCAGGATAGTTTGTTATCTATGATAAATAATAACAGAAGAGATGAACTTGACCTTAGTCCTGACATTCCTGAAGGGATTATTTATAAACTTAACACAATTTATTTATTAATCTAGCTTAGAAAATTTTATCTCACAAAAGTAAATAATCAGGATACCACATGGATGAACCACACTGAGTGTTTACTGTCCATATTGTAACTGAATTGAGACATTAGTAGACTGACAAATAGCTTTGCTACACCTGCTACTGGATGTTTTGTTTTGCCTGCATTTTCTTCTCAGATAAATGATTTCATATTTCTTTCTGATCAAATTTCATAAAGTTAATGACCATGTGGTTGTCTTTTGATAATTATTGGAAAGATTCTAGCTTGTAAATATCATATGTTGAACTGGTAGCAGATGGCTACATTTGAAACAAGACTAAGACTGAGAAGCCCTCCCTGTAAACAGTTTGTCATTTTATCGTACACATGAGTAGTGTAAATGTGTAACTTTCTGAATAGACACATTGTATAGTTTTCAAAATGATAGTTTTCAAAATGATAGGTCATCTGAGTTTGTAAATGTGAATTTCTCTAGTTCATTGTGAAGGCTGTAATTATAACTAAGCCTCTCCAGTGATATGCCAAACCAGCTAGTGAGATAGCTTTGCTGAAGAGCTGATGCCTTGATTTATGGTATTTTCAAATTAGTTATATGAAAAAATAACTATATGAAGTATAATTTCATATATTGTTAACATATGAATTATAGGAAAAGTAAAGGTAATAAATGTGAAAAATGTCACTTTTTAATTGCTTTACATTTTACTGTTGTCTCTGCTCTTGTGGTTATTTGTAATGAATCTTTTATGGAAGCGTTGTTGTATTGTGTGCTGCTGGTACAACTTTTCACAGCCCCCTAGTACACTGTAGCTTAAAACAGGCCACAGTGGGGATGTTATACTAGGTAAGTTGGCAAACACAGCACATTAGTACTCTGTTGTATCAGACTACTCCTTTTACATATGCCATCTTAAGCTTGTACAAACTTTGCAGTTTCAATAAATTTGATATATTCTACTTGTCAGAAAATTAAATGACAAAAGCCATTTATATATCTTGACTTCATTGTAGACACTAGGTTTTCTTTTGTGCATTAAAACCCTAATTGTATGCTACACCAGACTGAAGCAGAGGCTCCCTAATGTACCAATGGAAGCCTCCAGGTAGTTTAAATTGTACAGTAGCAGTAACTGTAGGTGAGTGTCACTTTTTTTTTTTTTTTTTTTTGGTTTTTCGAGACAGGGTTTCTCTGTGTAGCTTTGCGCCTTTCCTGGAACTCACTTGGTAGTCCAGGCTGGCCTCGAACTCACAGAGATCCGCCTGGCTCTGCCTCCCGAGTGCTGGGATTAAAGGCGTGTGCCACCACCGCCCGGCAAGTGTCACATTTTTATGATGATATTTTTCCATAGCTATGAATCTGCTGTATCCATGCATTCAACCAACTGTGGATTGAAATACTAAAAAAGATTGGCTGGTCAGATGGCTTAATGGTTAAGAGAATTGCTGTTCTTGTAAAGGACCCAAGCTTATTACCGGCACCCATATAGGGTGGCTCAAAATCGCATATAATTTCAGTTTATAGAGATTCCATTCCCTTATCCATCTTATTGGGCACCTGCACACACAGGGTGCACATACATACATATAAATAAACAATTCCCCAAAATAGAAGCATCTGTGATGAAAAGATGTTTTCCGTATGACTGTTTCCTAAACAATACAGTGTAACAACTGTATGCATGATATTTACATTGTATTGGATAGTCAGAGTTATGTGGAGGTAATATAGTGCTCATGGGAGGATAT
Organism: Peromyscus nudipes; assembly: GCA_902168325.1. NCBI lineage: Eukaryota > Metazoa > Chordata > Mammalia > Rodentia > Cricetidae > Peromyscus > Peromyscus nudipes. The sequence goes on from CABHPH010078080.1 coordinate 9,042, forward strand.
CCATAGGTTATATGTAAATACACTGCTATGCTACAGAAGGGAGTTGAGCAGTTGCAGATAATTGTGCTAGGAGCCCAGTTAATGCAGATTGGGGAGTGTCAGAGCCCACAGGGATGATTTTGTCTTGCCATGTATCCAATGAGTCCCCTTCTGTGTTTCCCTGTTAACAGTCCTGCACCTCCAATGTGAGGACCCTTTAAAGAATGACTATTCCATTTTTGGACCTTGACCATAAGTCTTGTTTTGAACTGTTACTTTGTAATTATACCTACTAGTATGTCCTTAAATTTACTCAGAATTAATCATAACTGTATTTGCATGTGACATCTTTCCAGTTATTTAAGTATAATTTCTTCTAATTTTTCTCCTCACTTGCTCTCAATGTTCTTTAGACTTTTTATTTGGTCATACTTTCTCTATCACTGTGATGTGATGACTTTTAACAGGGAAGTATTAATGTGGGATGGAGTAGACAAAGAAAAAAGAATATTTTTTTCCTTAGTGAATTTAGCAAACATTTGTTTACCTACTAGGTGCTAGGCACTTCTAGGAAATTTAATAGTAAGCAAAAGAAATATGTCCCCTGCTATTATGGAACTCATGGTGAAGGCAGCAAATAATGCTCCCAGTAGTGGGACTGGTCCCAAGGAGGAGACCGGATGAAAGGGTTTCTAATCTCACCCAGTCGGGGCCGAGTGTTTCAGGGGAAGAAGTTTAAGTCAAGGAATGACAGAGGTAAGTACGGTAGAAATAGGACAGATGCCAGGCGAAGGGATGAAGGCCTTCCATTGGAGAAGGGCGCCTTTGAGTGACAGAAAGAGAAACTACGCGTGGACGAAGGGATATGGGAGCTGATACAGAATGGTGCTATAGGGATGATATGATTTTGTTGGATATCATGGAAGATTTCTTGAGATTTTTATGATGTTGACATTTTATTTTGTTAGAATCATTTCTTTATTCTGTCTTTAAAAAAATAGTTTTCTAATTTGTATTCCTTTAAATCAAGATTTGGTGTTTTTTTTTCCAACTGAATGCCATTTTCTCAAAGTAGACATTTTAAGTGAAAAGGTGTAATATACCAATCCCAATATTATAGCAAATATCGCATAGCTAACTTTGCCATGGACTGCTTGTATTAGCATTTATGTTCTAACACTTAGAAGCCACAAGACCATGAAAAAATTACCTAACTATATCTTTGCCTGACTTTTCTCATTTTAAAAATGGAGCTATCAAGGTTTTGGAAACAAGCTTTTAAAATTGTGGCAAAAGGTCAGTGAGTAGTGGATGCTGTGTGACCTAATTCTTGTTACTGTTACTTAAACAACATATTGATAAAGCTCCTTTGGGTGTTTTTAAATAAGCTGTTACCAATGTTGCTGAATCTCATTTCTCTTCCCAATTGCCTTTTTAAAAATGGTTTTCTAAGCTTTACCTTTTTTTCCCCTACAGAAATTTTCTTGTCTAACAACCTTCTTGCTATCTTGCACCAGTGTTTATTTAAGATCTCAGAAGGTTGGTTTGGCTTCTGTTATTCTTAAAAAGAGATTCTTCCTAAGCCTCCTTTCAGCTTGTTGCAAAAATCTAGTAACTTCTTTGCAAGATTGTGTATGTGTGTGGTCCCCCCTCTTCTTTCTTGATTTTGCCACCTTGATTTTCCTCATAGTCAGACTTGGACTTGAAATCGTAATTCTTATCAGTGAAGCCTGGCACTGTCAGTTTGAAAATGCACAAGCAGAGGGAGTGTTTTCCTCCCGGCATCCCCTTTGGCACTTTTCTTGAAGTTTCTGTTTTAATTTTGGCAATCCTGGGTGAACCTGGAGTTCCATACATGGGAGGCAAGTGCGTGACCACCGAGCCTCAGCCCCTGTTGAGCTTGCGCTTTTTCTTATTGAAGTACTTCTCACTTCGTTTTCTTTCATCACTAACTTCACCACATTTTCCTCCACCATGGGTGATGTTTTGGGAGGCAAATGGCTTTCCTTCATGTGTGCATTTCCCAGTACTCTAGATAAGCATCTGGAGTCTTACCTTAGAAAATTTGTGCTTGTGTTGACTTTATATACTTGATAAACAGTGATGGCGTGTGCATTTTTAAGAGCTAGAAATCATGATTACTGTCTGTTTCTAAAATACAGGTTTTTACAAGTGCTTCCTGCTTGCACTGAAGATGAGAAACTGCTAATAGACATCATACATTTTTTGAATAAGTTAATAAAGGAACAAAGAAAAAATCCATCAATAGGACTTTTACAGTGGATTCTAGAGTTACTTCTTAGGCATGTAAGTGTGTTCAAAGAATTTAAACTTTTTGTTTGGGAAGGAACTTGCTTGGAAAAACCACTTATATTGTAAAATGTTTTTATAACATGCGTTTAGTAAAATAATTCTTACCTTGTGGTGAATGCTCATTGCAGTGTGGCCTCTCTGATATAATTGACTGTTTTTTTTCAATGGGCATTCCATAGAGTGAGTGAGACCTTGCATTTTGATGTTTAATAAATCCAGTTCTGTTTGTGAGGTTTTTGGTGTATTTTAGTTTTTTTAATGCTAGTGAATTTTAGAAAGTTTTTATGTAATTTTGGGAATTTCATACAATGTATTTTTATCATATTTTTCCCTGCCCTGACTACTTCCAGATCTTACCCCACCTCTCTACCCACCCAACCTTGTATTCTTTCTTTTAAAAAACACTAAAACCCAAATAAACAACAAAAAGAAGTGTACACACACACACACACACACACACACACACACACACACCACATCAAACCAAAAAAATCACATGGAGTCCTATATATGTTGCCCACCATTTCTGAGCATGGGGACTGCCCTGGAGTGTGACTGGTACACCCAGTGTCTTTCCACTGTGAAAAAGAAAAGAAAACAAACTAACTAACCTCCCTCCTCCCAGCAGCTAACAGTTGCACATAGCTTCTGGATAGTGGTAGGACTTCGTGCGCTCCAGAGTCTCTCACTTTCTGTGATTGTCCAGTTGTGGGTCTATATGTTCATTACCATCTATTGCAAGAAGAAGCTCCTCTGATGAGGGCTGAGAGGTGCACTGATTTCTGGGTATAGCAGTGTGTCATTAGGAGTGATTTTATTGCTTTGTGCATTTAGCAAGGTAATAGTAGTAGGTTTTCCTATAGGGCCTTTGACCAATCTAGTGTCAGGCCTGATTCCATATCATGAAGCATGCCCTTAGTCCGGGTTAAAACGAAGTTGTCAGTTACTCCTGTAATGTTTGTGCCACTGTTGTGCCAGTTGGTAAATCTTACAGGCAGGGGCTGTTATAACTTGCGTGGTTCATAGCTGGCTGAGATTGATGATGGCTTTTCTTATAGCACCTTCCAGAACTGTGAATGCTAGTCTGTAGGGGTGAAGCATCTAGCTGAATTGACCAGCTCTGTTTCTCCATGTTCTGTGACATAAGTATTTGGTGTTTTCAGCAATAGAATGTTGCTTCTAGGTTGTGGACTGTAAAGAGAAATATCAAAAAAGGTAATTGTCTTAGTCAGTATTCTGTTGCTATGAAGAGACATCATTATCATGGCAACTCTTATAAAATAAAGCATTTAATTTGGGCTTGTTTAAAGTTTCAGAGGTTTTGTCCATTATCAGCATGGCTGGGAGCATGGTGGCATTCAGGCAGACATCATGGTGCTGGAGAAGTAGCTGAGAGTTTTACATCCAGATTCCCAGTCAGCAGGACAAGAGAGCCATGGCCTAAGCGGCTTTGGCTTTTGACACCTCAAAGCCCACTCCAGTGACACATTTCCTCCAACAGGCCACACCTGCTTCAATAAGGCCATACCTCCCTAACCCCTCTCAAGTAGTACTACTCCCTGATTAAGTTTTCAAATACATGAATCTGTGGGGGCCATTCTTATTCAAACCACCACATTAAGGAAGCCTGAAGGAAACCTGAAGGATGCCTGAAGACAAAGTAGGAGAAAACTGGGTGAATGGCTCTCAGTCCTTACTGTAAGGTACTAAAGGATTTACTTGTCCAGCCTTTACTTGTCTAACATTTAGCTGATGTTTCTAAGAAACTTGCTAAGGGCACTAAAGCTAGCTTACTTTGTGGTGCTCATGGCTTTGTTCATCTATATATTTCTATGAACTTAGTAAGCCTTTTCAAAAATGAGAAAGTACACAGGAATTAGAGAAGAAGGTCTGGCCTGTTATAGAAGATGGTAGACCTTATAAATAAGGCAAATATGTCTATTATGATTTGACATATTTGCAAAGTTTATAAGAATACCAAGATCAGCGACCCGGAGAGGTGGCTCTGAGGTCAGGCGCCCGGCCCGCGGCGGCCGAGGTGGCGAGTTCGATTCCCGCGACTGTCAATCATCCGAATGACCGTCATGGTCATTCATCGGAAAAAAAAAAAAAAAAGATTGCCGGGCGTTGGTGGCGCACGCCTTTAATCCCAGCACTCAGGAGGCAGAGCCAGGCGGATCTCTGTGAGTTCGAGGCCAGCCTGGGCTACCAAGTGAGCTCCAGGAAAGGCGCAAAGCTACACAGAGAAACCCTGTCTCGAAAAACCAAAAAAAAAAAAAAGAATACCAAGATCTGTATGTCAAAACTTGGAAATTCTAATTGACAGGAATGTTTATATACAACTTAAGTTTTTTTCTTTTGATGTTCTTTAATGTAAACCAGTGAAATCAGGCAGTTTTGCTCATAATTAAATGCCTACTTCTATCTTAATACTGACTATGAACATTTGTTAACTCAAACACACATAACTTTAATTTTGCAGTTTGCTTACCTATACTAAAATGGTCATGGTAAACTATGTTCAAGTTACATGTGCAAGTCCATTTATAAACTATAAATTTGTAGAATTATTGCTGTGCCATGTTGCAATTTTGTGGGTATGTGCTCATGAATGGGTGCATGTGTGTGTTTTTTGAGTTTGTTGTTGTTGGTATTGTGCTGGAAATAACTTACTTTTAGTGAGGTAGAGATGTTTATACACTTGAGGCATTTTTTTATTTTATTTTCTACAAATTGCTTCTTGATTTCTTGCTGGTTCTACTCCATAACTGGCTGGCTGCCTTCCTTTATTCATTCCTTTCACTCATTCATGAAAGAAGGAACTTTTCATAAATTAGGGAGACCTATGAATTACAGATACTTTTGTTATGGTTTGTCATTTATTGTTTGATTGATATAAATGCTTCATCTGGGCAAAGAATGCTAATAGGAAGTGAAAGACAAATCCATTCATTTTCAGAGGGTAAACTGGGAACTGTCCTCCTTTGGAATTTTTGCCTTGGGCTTTATCACCACTTTATTATAAGGAACATATTGTTTGAGAATTCTTTGAGAATATTACCTTACTCTTCTGTATCTTAATATAATGCTATTTTGTTTATCTAGAACTAGCTAATAAGAGCCAATTCAGATTCTTATCAGAATGATTTTTTAAATGGAAATTTATAAAAGTGGGGCTGTTATTTAATTTTTTTCCTTCTCTTGGGGATGCTTCTCAGAACTACTTTTTTGTTGACTTTCCTGTAACGTGCCCTGGTGCCATGTTCACTGAAATCATTGCACAGCCTTCAGGCACAGACTGTTGATGAGTGTGAAGTTAGGTGTATGTGCACAAAGAAAATGAGCCATTGCTGTACAAATGTTTGGCTTTTTAGAGGTCAGCAGTGACAAATGAAGGCTCAAGTAGTTAGTTTAAAATGAGGATAGAATACCAATATGAAAAGACAGAATCTGCTTCAGGTGTGAGAGATTAAGCAGCTGCAATCAGAAGACATCAGCAGAACCATCCTCCCTGTTCCCTCTTGTGCTTTTCTTGTGTTTTAGAAGTGATACTGTTAAAGTTCACTGGATCTGAATGTTAACATGTGCATTGAAGATACAGAAGGAGAAAAGTCGCAGCAGTCGGCAAACAGAAATTTGAGTCTTTGGGCAAATCTTACTTTTAGATAAATACTTAGTATCATTATGGCAGTCAGTGATTTCTGTTTAATTTTTACTTGTACATCAGAATAAATGTTTCCTTATTGTTACGTATAGACATTTGAGAATCTTAGTATGAATAGGTTGTTTATTTTACCACTACTTATAGGAGTCAGTTGGCATATACGTGTGAGTCACCCTTTAGGCTATGATCCTATAGAAAATATATTGATTTTTTTTAAATAACCCAGGTGTGTGCCCTGATTCTTTTATTCATGGGAGAAAATGGATTTGTCAGCTATGTTTTAGGTAATTTTAATTGTCCCATGGGTATTTTTTGCTTAAGATAAAATAAAAAGCTTGAAAAAAAAAGCACTGCTTAGGTATAAAGTATAGTAATGTAAATTAGAGCCAAGACAGCCCTCCCCAGGTCTCTGCCAAGGCTTCCACTGATATACTTTAGACTTACCTATCTGATTCATGTATTCTCAACATACCTTGTAATATAAATCATTTTTATATAGAGATTTTTATACAGAGAAGAAGAGTTTTCTTCTCTGAATTTCTTTTTGCTAGGTGCAATGCAGGCATTTTTAAGTTGAGTTCTTTACAAAAAGAATTTAATAAGAGCAGAGCTACATTTAGATTTGATCAATTTGTATGTTATTATATGCACTGTTGATGTGACAGTGTGCTAAGAATGAGTATTGACTAGATTTGGAGTGTTTGCTCTGCATTTGTAGGATTTATCCTCTTTTTCTATTGGATTGCCTATTTGTAATACACATGTGAAAACAGACTTTCTAGTTACTCAGAAAGTTAAATGAAATCTTGTCTTTTCCTTCTTTAGCATGGTATTTGTAACACCAAAACGATTAATGTACCATATGTCTAGCTGTGCCGCCATCTAATACCTTATAATGTTTTTTTTACACTCAATGTTGTTAGAAATAACAGTTTTTTAGTTGGTAAACAGGACAAATTTTATAAAGTGGAAGTTTGATTCACATCTTTTCACTTTCACGTACTGCTTAGTCATATAAATCAGTACTTCTACCTCCCACCCCCCATCCCAGATAATATGGAAAGTTTAAAACTATTGCAGTGGTTTGGCTTGGTGATTTCTTGGCTTACAATTTTTATATGAGTCCTAATCAGAGGTGTGCACACTCTTTGTTGCATTCAGGGAAGTTATAAACCTTTGAGTATCCATAAGTAGTACTATAAGTCATTATGGTTGAGAAACAGTCAGCCATCAAAATGAGGTGTAAAGAAAATAGTAATCAGTAAAGCCAATGTTTGAATAGTGGATCTTTCACTTAGTTTTGTGTAAAACACATGATTATAATTCACTTTATATTTATAGTCACAGAAACAAAGAGGGGAGTATGGAGCTATGTGTGCTTCCCTTCCAGATTCCATTCTTTTTGATTTTGTTCTCATTTGTTCCCCTCAGTTCTTTATAATGGATGCACTTTCTTTTTGTTGACATATTACATTAAGACCATGTTGAATTTAGAATGTCTTTATGAATGCAGTTAAAGCCTAGGGCTGCCAATTTTACTAGTTAGATAATAACACAGCAACAAAAAACTTATAGGAAGCAACACATATCAATCAGAGAATAAGTATATTTTAAAAATGTTTATGTTTTAGAATCCAAACCCACTATTAGACCTGCTGGTTCTGACAGAGTCACAAACACGAGAAAAGACAGATCACATCCGGACTGCAGTCAGACAGCAACTCCAGAAAGAACTGATCGCTCTTCTCAATTCCTTGCTGCTGGTTTTCATCACAGTCACGGACAGGTACCATTTGTGGTGTTTGCCATTTGGGTTCATTTATATAAAGCATACTTTTCTTTGATTTCCAAGACTTCTTAATTCTTTCTTGACTTCTTAGTTCTTTAAATTAAGAGGTAAAGGCTATTCACTAGATAGGCTCAATCTGTTTGTGTTTCCGGTACAGCCTGGTTGTAGTTTTTTGATTGTCTCTTAATATACTAGACAGTTAGATTTTGGTCCCTTTGTCAGGAGTAAGTTGGTATAGCTGTTTTGGCTTTTTTTTTTTTTTTTTTTTTTTTTTTACAACTTCTATTCCATTGGCCCACACATCTGTTTTTAAGACAATACCATGCTATTCTTTTGTTTAGTTTTTTTTCTTTTGGAACTATGAATAGCTGGAAGTCAGTTACTATGTCACTATACTTTTTTAAAGAATTGATTTAGTTTTTTTTGGAGTATTTCATGTTTACATATGAATTTTAGGAGGTTTTTATTTATATCTGTGAAGAGTGTCATTACAGTTTTGATGGAGATTGCTATTTCTTCTTTCATCAGAATTTTTTCTTAAAAAAATACATTATTGACTGGGCAGTGGTTGCACACACCTTTAATCTCAGCACTCAGGAGGCAGAGGCAAGCAAATCTCTGATTTTGAGGCCAGCCTGGTTTAGAGAGTAAATTCCCAGACAGCCAGGGCTACACAGAGAAGCCTTGTCTTGGAAAACCAAGATAAATAAGTAAATAAATAAAATATACATTATTTATTATTTTTTAGAACTTTTTTCCTCTATCCATTTATTGATTGCTTTGTGGCTTTCTTTTTGAGCTTTTAATCTGATGCACATTTTACGCAAGTTCTTACCCATTTTTATCAGATAGCAACAACAATTCCTAAATGTATTTCTTTTTCTAAATGAATCTTCAAAATATATTTATTCTTTTTTTAAATGCAGTGGGATACGTTTATGCTGAGAAGTATCTCCATAAAGACAGTTGAAGGAAGCAGAGCAAGCGTAAATGAAGAATGCAGTCACACCACACAGGCCTCAATGTCCGCATGCACTCCTTAGCGTCAGAGTCACCACAGAGAAGGTGTTGTCAGCCTAAGAAAAGGAGCAAATAGATACATAGTCACGAAGGCACACTAATCCTTATTTTGTTTAATTAGCGAACAGTACTACAGAGACATTGATAAGTTCCAAAATAGCACATGTTAGATTTAGTTGGCAAAGTGCACATCTACCATAAAGTATGAGTTTACTCCTCCATGCGGAAACCAGTTACACTAAACTCTTACCAAAAAAAATCTTATGTGAAAATATCAGTTTAAATGTACGATGGGTCGTTAATACAAAATTGTCTATGAGAACACGTCATTTTTTACTATATTCCTTTTTTCTTCATGTTAAAGTTATTAGTTATGCTATTGGGTTTAACCACGATAGCAATAAAAAAACAGCTAGGAAAAAGGAAAGTGTGTGTGTGTGTGTGTGTGTGTGTGTGTGTACATCAACATCACACACACACACACACACACACACACACACACACACACACACACATATATAGTGATTTTAAAGGTGAAATAAGCACAATCATGTTTTAGGAAGATGAAATAAAAATTCCTCAAGGCAAACTTGGTTCTCATTGAGAAAATCAGTGGCTATTATATTGCTAATGCCTGTGGTAGTCATCTGGGTACTGCTCAGCTTTGTGGTTATGTGGGAGGGAAGAGGAGGAGGGAGAGAAGGAGGTTTGGATGCTAAAACAAGGTAGGAACATTTTAAATAGTATTAGATTGATTGTGGTTAACCTTGTAAGGAAGTGACCTTACTTAAGTAACTTTTGGCTTTAGTGTAAGTTCTTTGTGCTTCTAAAATGCTTTAACAGTCCGCCATTGAGACATACGTAAAAATAATGATCTTAGAAGAAATACATCTGGTGGAGTAGATAATGATGCAGTCAAAGTTGTCAGTTTTAGAGTTTTATAATTAGTAGTATTGAAAAAATTTCAGGCTTTATTTAGTAGTTTGTTATATAAAGTTTTTTTTTTTTATTCTGAATCCATGCCTAGGCACTTAATTTTAGGAATTTGTTTTTTAGTAGAAAATGTTCTATTTATGTCAGTTTTGATTATATGTTTCTATTTTTATGGAAAAAGGTGAATTTTAATTAAATGAAAACACTTTCATGACAGTGATTTTAGTATAGTATTAATATATGCAAGTTAAATTCACTTGAAAAAGTGTATTTTTTTTTTTTGTTTTTTTTTGTTTTTTTTTGTTTTTCGAGACAGGGTTTCTCTGTGTAGCTCTGGCTGTCCTGGAACTCACTCTTGTAGGCCAGGCTGGCCTCAAACTCACTGAGATCCACCTGCCTCTGCCTCCCAAGTGCTGAGATTAAGGGTGTGCGACACCACCGCCCAGCAAAATTGTGTTTTTTAAATTTCGGCTTTCTGCCTCACTAGGGTGGCAATGCTAATATCCACTTACATATTATTTTCAGTGTACTTGTTACTTATATTTCTCGTGACTTACCTTTGTTAATATTTTTTCTATGGGTCCCTTGAAAAACTTATTTTCAGAAGGAATATTTTCTACCATCTTGTCTATTTTCTACCATCTTGTCTAATTCATACATTTCTAATGTAATGCACCATCATGTAGAGGACCAGCCCCCATACTTATTTACCCCAGGAACTCTTGAGGAATGAGGGATAAAAGACTTAGAAATAAAGAGGGAGAGAAACAGAGAAAATACTGGATAGACTCGGGTGGGTCTGTATCCTTATCCACCAGCCCAGAAGGGTATTCCAAAGGTCTATTTATAACAATGCCAAGGGGTGGAGCAAAAGACCTTCCCCTTGCTAGTTACAGTCACCTGGTACCCAGGCTCGTGGTCCAGTCAAGCTCCCATGCAGTTCTGCTGGGTACAGCCACTAAGAAACCTAGTGGGCTCCAACACCATCAGAAACCTACTCAGGAGCTAAGACTGTGTGGTTTTCCTCTTTTTTCTATCAACAGGAAATGCTTGGAACTTTTTTATGTCTTCCAAACTCAGCTGTCTCTGAAGCTGCTCCAGTGCCTCAGAGTCACAGATGCTCCTCATTTCTATGGCTTGCCTGCCTTGGAGCGGACCTTAGGAGGGATGGCTCACCTCACTGCTTTCCCCGGGTGGAGTGCACACTCTCCTATCTCAAAGCCACTTGAGATTTGTGGGAAATACTTGTCGGGTCTCCTGGAGGTAAGTTAGAATGACAACTCTAACACCTAGATACTGTTTATTGATTTTTTTTTATTTCCATGCTAGGAACAAATGCAGTATATATTGTTATATTTAAGGTAGATTATAGTACAGTATATGCATAACTTACAATGGTAAAATGTTTTAATTTTTAAACACACATGTGAGGTTATATATGCATACTTTCATTTTGAAGACAAACTAAGGCTTATCCTAAGTATCTTTATAGAAGTGATTTGTTTTTTCACTTACTTCATTTGCCTGCTAACATTTTATTTCCACTTCTCTGGGCGTTGGGGCAGGGTGGGGTGATAGTCATGCATGCCACAGCACAGGTGTGATGATCAGAGAACTTATAGCTGTCCTTTCTCTCCTTGTTCCATGTGAGCCATAAGGTTAAACTTGGTTCACCAAGCTAGGTAACTGCTAAGCCATCTCACCAGCCCTGTGTAAACTTTTAAATTGTGAAATATAATACATGTCCAGAAAATATGCAAAATTAAATATCCCAGTGAGTTATTCCATAACTAAACCCCACAAGATTGCCCTCAAATCTCCAAATAGAACCTAGCTGACAGCTCTGGCAACATCAAACATGTTCCTTTTGGTAACCTTCCCTAAAGGATCTTGATTGCTTGGTACCCTTTTCCTTTTCTTTCTCATTCTTGATAGTTTTGCTGTTTATCTTGTGTAGGTATACAAAATGTTTTCTGAATTTTTTTAAATGTGCAAATGGAATCATTTGCTTTGATTGGTTCCATTCAACAATATCCTTAGAAAATTTATTCATTTTGTTGCTTATAGGTGGAGTTTAATTTTTTTTTATAGTAATCTACATACTGCCACAGTGAATTACATTTAGTGTTCTGAAGGGGCCCAAAACAGCTTGACCACTCAGCTGCTATGACAGGCTTAGGGGCCTAGACACAGCTTCTGTGATAGGCTTACTGGGAGGCAACACCCAGATCCAGGAAAAGCCTTAAGCTGATACCACCCAGGGATCCACCCAGGGATGGGGAAGTACCTGACATCCCAAACATTCCAACCATTAGATAAAGTAGCCAGATGTCCTTGAGCCTAGTACCAAGATACCCCTCCCACCCTGCCTGGGCTCAGGGCTCTCTGCTCACCGCTGTGTCAGACAGACAGAGGGACCAAGCCCCAGAGCTTGAAATAAAGGCTCTTTGCTTTTACATACAGGATTTGGTCTCCATGGTTGTCTTTTGGGGGTCCCTGAGATCTGGGCATAGCAGTGTTTTGATTTTTGTGTTGCTATGAACATTTTTACCTTTTGGTGAAAATGAGGATGTTATATGCATTTAAAAATTTTTTTTCATTCATGTTTATTTATGAAAATTTAATCTTTATTTATTGGCTCTACCCATTAACCTTGTTTCCAGTTTCTAAACAAATGCCTTTAATTCTTCACTTATTGATAGATTTTATGAAATCATTCAGGCCTGGAATGTTCTATTTGGGAAGATTATGTTATAAGTTGAGTTTTTAGTAGATCTATAATTAGACTATTTTTTTTGTTTGTGTTAGTATGTTATATTTTTCCAGAATTAAAATTGTTCTTTATCTGTATTTTCAAAACCATTATCTAAAAATTATTCATCTCTTAATGTCTACTGCATCTATAGTTCTTGCTATCCAGATATAAATTATCCTTTCTCCATTTTTCTCTCATTATCTCACCGGTGATAACGTGTTTTTAGTGTTGTAGAGGAATGACTCACCATCTCCTTGGTTCCTCTTTGTAGTGCTTTCCCTATTGATTTTATACACTTACAAAAAGTGTCGACTTACCAGTGCTTTTAGGTATGTTCTTACTTCACTAATTTCTGCTCCTCCCCCCAGCTTTTCTTAAGTAAGTTTTTTGTTTCAGTAGATTAGAAGCATGGCCTTAGTTATATTCCACAATCATCATTTGGCTCAAAGAATTTCAAGTATGATGTAATTAACTTAACGAGGATATGGTTGTGCAAAGTTTTCAGAGAGCAGTGTTGCTGTGGGTACTGGCAGCCTTGCATGCCCTGCTGATGGAAGTTTTAGCAGAATTTTCTGAGATTGTTCTGGAATTTGAAAGCCTAGGTGAAACTTGAACCTAATTAGTTTTTTTTTTTTTTTTTTTTTTTTTGGTTTTTCGAGACAGGGTTTCTCTGTGTAGCTTTGCGCCTTTCCTGGAACTCACTTGGTAGCCCAGGCTGGCCTCAAACTCACAGAGATCCGCCTGGCTCTGACTCCCAAGTGCTGGGATTAAAGGCGTGCGCCAACACCGCCCGGCTCTAATTGGTCTTATAAATAAAAACCAGAGTGAAATATCGGGATAATAACCTGAAAGATTGAGAAGCAGAGGAGCAGCCACCAGTGACTTCTTACCTCTTGGATCCTCAGACCGAGAAAGGGCAGAGATCCACCCCACCTTATCACTTCCTCTCTCCAGCTCCCTAGTGCTGGGATTAAAGGTGTGAGCCAGCACCGCCCAGCTTCTACAGTTTACTAGTGGCTAGGGGCCTTCTGATCTCCAGGCAAGCTTTATTTGTCAGAACACAAACAAAATATCCCACAACACCCAGGAGTCTCCAGGGAACTGACAGGAGGTTGATTCTCATGCACTTTCACTATTAGAAGCTGGCTATGAACTTCTAACCTTAATGTTGTTTTTAATAGTTAGATATATTTTATTTTATATTTATGATTTCAATTTTTTTATCTTTAGGATTTTATACAATGTATTTTGATTCTGTTTGCCCTGTCCTCAAATTTCTTCCTTCTCCTTCTCTACCCGTCCAACTTTTTGCCTTCCTTTTATTTTTTAAACTGATGTGTTAAAAGCCCACATCCATGTTAAGAATTTTGATAATCTTACATTTTGAGTGTTTTTCTGTTTTCTTTTTTTTTTTTTTTTTGCACTTTGAATTTTCTGTTATATTTGGCTGCTCACTCAGAGCTTTTCAGCAAAGACTTATTTGGCAGTTTCCATCTTTTATGAATAGCAGTCAGTACATAGCATTTAAGGTTTAAATTGCTTCATTCCTTTAGTAAGCCTTTTTTCTTTCTCATAGCTTTGTTATAAATATTGTTTGCTGGTGTGTAGATGACCATTTACCTATAGAAACTTACATATGCCAATATTATTCAGTACATAATCTTTTAAATACATCATATTTTCTTTGTTTTACATATTTCATTGTTAGCTTGTGAGACTTGTCCTTGGACCATTTCCACTCCTCAGTGGCTATTTGAATGCTTAGGACAATGATTGTTATCTACAGTTTGTTATTCTCTAAAATTATGTTCTGTTTTTAAAAACAGACTTGGAAGTGCTAAGTTTTTTCGGAAGTGCTAAGTTTTTTCAGAAGTACTATAAAATTCAGTACAAATTTTACTATAGCCTCCTTAATAAAATACAGTTTTTCTTAATTATATACATCAAAAGATATAATGTAAGCTTTCTCATTAATTACTCCACGCTATAAGGTGATTGTGATCAGAAATATATGATTATTTTGCACAGGTATATTACCTAAAGAATTGGTTATAATACCTTTTTGAAAGTTAGCTTTACTTGTGGTTTTAAAATGCAACTTAACCTGTAGGTACCTAATTTGCACTATTAATTAAAGTATGGTTTTTAATTAAAACCATATGTAATTTTTATGGTATATATCTTTTATTTATTTATGTTTAATTGCATTTATACATGTGTTTGCATGTTAATGTGTAGAAGCGCAGAGAGAGTACAGATCCTCTGGAGTTACAGGAGCTGCCTGATGTTGACCACAGGTGCTGGAAGTCGACCATGGAGATCTCTCCAGCACCGCTGTGCATCTCTTTAAAACAAACTTATAATTTTTTTCGAATCAGGGATATGTAAGGAATTACAGTTTGAAGAGAAGCTGAACGTTCTGTTTATATTTGGAAACTGTCAAATGTACTTTTGTCTTTAAGATAATGTAAGAAAGATTTCTGATCACAGGTCTCCTTCAAATTCTAGAAATCAAAATTAGCTATTCATGATATTGATGAATAAAGTGTTTAATTCTAAGTAACAAATCCAGTCAGAAGACAATAACTTCATTCTGAGTTCAGTATCTTGAGATAATGAACATTAGCAGAGTGCCTGAACCAAGAAGTCAATAAAAATATTCCCTATTTTCTAATGTTTCATAGTTATGAAAAATTTGACTAATAAGTCCTGATTTGGAATAAACAGGTGTTTGTTTAATGTGCAGTTGAAAATAAGGAGGAAAACATGTATGTCTTTATATTCCCTGATAGGAAGTTAATGTCAAGAAGTCACTTTTGTCAGAAATTGTAGCTGAGTTACATTTATTCTAGGACCTTCTGCTTAGTTAATCAGGTGAATGGGTCCCATTATCATATACTGTCTAAACTCTCATTATTAAGGAGAAAGTAAAGCTTATACGAGTAGACATAGCAAGACTCGTTGTTGGTTCTGCTGATTTGATTAATGGTTCCTCTGTAACTGAAGCCAATTTCTCTTGAAAGATCCATACTCCCAATATCAAGTCTTATTGTTTCTATCAAGCAGATCTGTTATTTGCCTTTTGCATATATATGTTACATATTTGTAATGTATGTTATACATGTGATTTCCTTTGCTGCATGAGTTGAAGAAACAAAACAAAACAAAACAAAACAAAACAAAAAAAACCTGAAGGAATCCCAGGAGGTGAGGTGGGAGGGTCCATGTGGAGGTTTACCATGAACAGAGCAGTGAGGCCTTAACCAGCATTTGCAGTTGTGTTGGTGCCAGAATTTACAGCAGAATTTTCCTTCAAATGTATGGAGCCTAAGTACAGCATCCTTTGAAAAAAATTAAGTAGGAACTAGAAATATTTTTTGTCTGACTGAATTTTTAAATTTTAAGTTGATAATCTATAGTTACTTTTTGCAATCTCTTCACAGTGAGTTACCAAGCCCCTGTGTGGGGATCAATGTGTGATCCATACAGAAATGCTTCAAAACAATTGCCACATAATTGAGAGAGTTTTCTAATCAGGAATCAAGACTTTCCTAATGTAGTTGCTTAGTTAAGAGTATCTCTTCACAAGAGAAATACTACTGTGTTGTTCCTGTTGGAGAAGTGTCAGAGCTGCCTGATGTGTGGGAAACAAACAAAATGAGGACAAGTTTTTAAATAATAAGCATATTCTCAAATGAGCAATAGAAATCTAAGATCACTCAGAAGTAAAGAAAATTTCTATTTGCATTTAACAAAGTTTAGCATAACCCTGGTAGTGAATGAGTTTTGTAGAGCTAGTAATTTTGCAGATACTTTTCAACTACACTTTAAAAATTTCTTTTAAATGCTGCAGCACTTAAAATATTATATTCATGTTATAAATCTGAAAAATTTTCTAGGAAGGTACTAAATAAACAATCTTTGAAACAATCCCAAAGTTGAAAACATTTAAAAACATTTTTTAACTATGGTAAAATTTACCACTCTAGTCATTGTTAAATGAATTAATAGGACTGTTATAAATTTATGTGGCTGATGTTTGATTAGCTAAGTTAGGAGAAAGATGCTTACTGTTATGTACACATAAGAGGAAAACCACCGTAAAATTTCATATGTTTGCTTTCTAGGTCATTACTTCGTTTTATGTGGAACGTGGAGGAAATGCTATGTCCTTCATGGGCAAAGGTGTTACGAAGAGCACAGTTCTTTGCTTACTTCACTTATCCCATGAGATGATGGCCCAGGCACCAAACTCGGTAAGAAGGACACAAGCTGCCATTATCTGAACTGTTGCTTGAAGAGGAATGTGCTGTGTCTAATACATTTCAAGCCTATGAGCTTGCTATATGAAAATGTTATTTCTGACTTGTTAATAAGACAAGAAGAGTTGTTTATTGGAGGTGGGTGCTGGAGAGATGACTCAATGGTGAAGAGTGCTTGCTGCCTTTCCAGAGGACCCAGGTTTGGTTCTCAGCACCCACACTGAGCAGCTCACAATCACCTGTATCTCCAGCTCCAAGGGATCGATACAAAGCTGTTCTCTAACCTGTGCAGGCAACTGCACACATGTGTGACACACACACACACACACAACATAAACAAAAGTAAAATCTTTAAGACAATAATTATTTGGGGTTACAACATTTCTTGGAAGTTATATATGTCTGAATTTATTTAAAAATTTATTTCGGTAGAAATCATTAACTAGAAAATGACATTGTTTGGCTAAATAAATCATGGGAGAAAAGCCTCTGTTGAAAGGGAAGCAAATATTTTTTATTTGCTTTATTTTGGCTAAAAATACATTCTTACTTTTTGGTCTTTAAAAATTTAGTTATTTTAAGTTCTCTAAACTTACTTGAAGTACTCTGTCCTTGGTTTTCATTCTAGGATTGGATGCCACTTTGGTTTTTGCCTTTGGGTAGTCACAGTGAAGAACATGCTCCTACTCAGCAAGGGTTGGCCTGGCTAATTCCTTTATGGGTTGATCGAGACCCGGAGGTCAGTATAGAGGAATACCAAGTTTGTTAGGTCTAGATGGAAAAACAACTGAAACAAAACAGATATACTTATGTAATATTGTGGGTTGTTGTAATTGATACAGCTTATGTTTTATTGAGCCTCTGTCTTCCCTCAGGCTGCCATAACGAAACACTGTTGACTGGGTTATTGCAGTAAGAGAACTTCTTGCCTTACAGTTTTGTTGGCTGAACGTTCCAGCATAGTCATGCTCTGGAGAGAGCTCTCATTTTCACTGCCATATATATACCTGTCTTTCTGCAGAATGTCCACAGGCTTTCCACTGTGTATGTGTCAGGAAGTCACTAGTCTGGTTGGGGGTAGGACCTCATTGTTAAGAGTTCATTTCATTTTAATTATCTTGAGGAAGCCCTATTTCTAAAAGGTCACATTGGAAATGAAAGCTTCCACTGAGATTTGGGGGGTAATTTTTCAACTTAGCTTTCCATCTCTCTTTCATTAAAACCCACATCCTTATCTTTTCAGGTAAATACATTAATTTCTGTAAATAGATAAAAGACAAAACACCCCCCCCC
>CABHPH010078097.1:0-12307 GCA_902168325.1 Peromyscus nudipes
TTGCTTTTGCATTCCGGCATGCTCGTCTTTGGTGGTCTCTCTGGGGGTCACGATCTGGGCACAACAGTGGTAGACAGAATTTCTGTGTGTTCAAGGACACAACCAGCATGGAGACACATGCCTTTAATCTCAATACCAACCACAGTGACCTGGAGGTCTGTATAGACAGGCAGTGAGGAGGAAGTCATTGTGTTGGGTTTACAGTCAATGAGAAGGCAGAACAGAAAGGCAATAAAAAATACAGACACTCAGGAAGTAGGTCTCTCTTTCTCAGGGGAAGGAAGGCAGTAGCTAGTAAGCTAAAGGCTATTTGCTAGTGCTCTGTCTTCTTGGGCTTTTAACTCTTTATTTGGCTCTGTGTTTCTTATTTAATAAGATTGTTTAGAATTACATCTGCAAACTTGCATTTCCTCCATCAGGAACTAAAGGCATGAAGGGGGTTGCTTTTGTGTGATGCAGAGTTATGGCCTGAAGTCACCTTTGCTGATGGTGTTGGTCCACTAGGCGGCACTGCAGGCTTCCCAGAAATGACTTTCTGAAGTGCCTGAAGAGTTGGGCATTTAAAGAGACCAGAGAACATGTGAGGCTGTCAGTCACAGACAGCAAAGTTTATTCCTGGTTGTTAGCTTTGCTGTTCTGTGGAACTGTAAACCTAGAGGAGCCTGGAGATCCACTGTGAGGATGATTTCTTGAGGAGACATAAGAAGATAGAATTTTACTTGACAGTGTGACCTTTCTCAAGCTCAAAAGAAAACATCTAACTCCATGACTTTAAGTTTTAAGAATTTATGATGAAAATCTCCAGAGTTCACGGACCCAGAAACTATTCCAATACCTGTGATAACCAAACTTTTCATTGACTCCTCTCAGACTAGCAGGAACACGAATAATTAGTTGAGGGAAGGAAAAAAATAAGGCACAAAAACAGAAACAAACAAACAAACAAACATAGAGAATACTAATGAACTTAACAAGCAATGTGTGGGTCTGCAGGGTGCAAGGAAGGGACTGCAGATAAGGACAGAGGTAGAAAATGAATCAGGGTGAATGTTGTGTTCATAACCTGATTGTTTTAACAAATGAAAGTTTCATTGGAAACATTTTCTTTGCAGATGGTGATCTGCTGATTTCAACAAAGTGTATTTATTCCCCAGCACAAATTGCACTCCTTTAAAGAGTTTTCTTTTATAAGAATTTTCATACAACTGATTTCTCAAATTCTGGCAATAATTTAAGAAATGGCTTACGCTATCTTTCCTTTTGTACCCTGTAATGTATGGAGACCTTGGCTCTTGTCTGATATATCATCCCCTCCTTCTCACAATTTCCCTCAAATGTCTCATACTGTAACTGTTACAAACAAACAAACAAACGAACAGGAAAACCCAACCAACACTCTTCAGTTTCAGCTGTAGGTGGCATGCCTTCCTGCTTCCCTTCTCTGTTTTCATCCACAGCTTGTGAGGCCTCACTGGGCTGCTGTGGGTGTGGTTTTCCATCAGGATGAAAGAGCTCAGATTTTATTGGTGCTCAGTGGGCAGGGAGAGCCTGCTGCTTGTTGGAACTAAGCTAGACACTGTCTGGAGCTGAGTGAAGGCGCCTCAGCAGTTTGACAGGATCCATGGAGAGGAGCCTGGGAGCTGTGCTGGGGCTGCTGTGGGTGCAGGTTTGCTGTGAGTTGTGGCTCTCCCAGATGGAAGGAAGGGACTGTAGATAAGGACAGAGGTAGAAAATGAATCAGGGTGAATGTTGTGTTCATAACCTGATTGTTTTAACAAATGAAAGTTTCATTGGAAACATTTTCCAATAGCTGTCAGTGGGAGGGGCAGAACAAGGTGACCTAAAGCTTTTCATAGCTGTCTCCTGGGATATATGACAGGGTGGAAACTGCAGAATGATTGCCCATCATATGTTTTGTTTTCCTTTCTCTGAGCAGGGGTGAGAGGGATGCAGGTGGAGCAGAATCCTCCAGCCCTGAGTCTTCTTGAGGGAGCCGGCTCTGCTATGAGATGCAATTTTTCTACCACCACGAGGAGTGTGCAGTGGTTCCGACAGAATCCTGGGGGCAGCCTCATCAGTCTGTTTTACCTGGCTTCAGGAACAAAGGAGAACAGGAGATTAAAGTCAACATTCGACTCCAAGGAGCGCTACAGCACCCTGCACATCAGAGATGCCCAGCTGGAGGACTCAGGCACCTACCTCTGTGCTGCTGAGGCACAGTGTTCCCAGCAAGCCTGCAGCCTGGCCCCAAACTGCAGCTGTGTGTGCAGCTACAGCCCTGCCCCAGGGAGACTCTGCAGGAGGCTTTGCACAGCTGTGGGGTTTCCAGTTTATGCTGTGTCTCTGTCATCTCCACTAACACAGACAGTTCAGGATTGCTGTTTGACATCAGTGCACCCTTTCCTCACAGATTCCCGTTTTCAGGAAGAAGTTCTCATGAGGAGCACTGGGACAACTGACAAAGATCACAAGGTTCACAGTACTGTCAGGCAGATCCACTGCACAGTGCTCACTGCTCTGCAATTATCGCTCTACAAAGGCATCAAACAGACGTGCTCTTCAGGAAACAGAAAAGAGATGACCCAGTGTTTCAGTCAATTGCAGATCTTTCCATTATCGGAAGAATGGGACTTTTGTTAGTTTTTTTGAGAATTTCATACAATGCACTTTGATCATATTCAATTCTCCACCAATTCCCACCAGTTCCACCCCTCGTCCATACTTTCCAGCTTTTCTTTCTTTGTTTCTTGGAAAAAAACAAAGCTTGGTAAGTGCTGTCCTTACCAGTTGGATGTGTGATCTTCACTGGGGTGTGGTTGACCTACTGCGGCCATGTCCTTAAAGAAACAGATTCTTCCTCTCATGCCCTCATGCTGGATTTTTGTGTAGCTTGAGTGTGTGTAGGTCTTGTCCATGCTATTCCAGCTGCTTTGAGTTCATATAAATTAATTTTCCTTATCACTGAAGACTCAATTATAAAATGCATCAATAAGGATTCTCAATTACATGCAAATTACATTGGTTTGAATGAAAATTGCCCACATGGGCTCATATATTTGCAGGCTTTGTCCTCAGTTGATGAACTGTTTGGAAAGCATTAGGAGGTGTGGTCTTGTTGGAGGAGGTGTTGGAGGAGGTGTGTCACTGGAAGTGGACTTGAGGTTAAAAAGCTCACACCAGGCCCAGTGTCTCTTTCTCTGCCTGCTGTCTACTGATCAGGATGGAAAAACTCTCAGCTACTTCTTCAGGACCATGCCGGCCTGCTGCCATACTCCCAGCCATGATGATAATGGACTAACCTTCTGAAACTTTAAACAAGTCCTGAATTAAATTTCTTTTATAAGATGCTTGGTCTTGGTGTTTCTTTATACCAATAAACAGTAACTAAGACACAAATAATGAAGTCATTTTTACTTTATCAGATTTCCACAACTTACAAAAATTGAGAAAGTAACATTTCATTAATATATGTTTATGTTTACAAAAAAGAAGACTTACACAAAACTCATTTGTATGAGCAAATAAATCATTTCAGAAACAGTGTTCCACTACAATCATCAAACCTAGATTTAGTAAAGTCCGTGTCTTCAACTGTTCATCAGATGTGTGTGCTGCTACTGCACAGTACACAAGACAGCTGTAAGAGCTCAAGTGTCAGCTTTGTCATTTCCCAAATTCAGAAATTGTCACATGTTCATTTTACAGGTTTACATTTCTGAGGAGCACCTGACATCATCCAACTATACACCTTGAAGGAAGTTCCTAAAAGAATAACATTTTAAACACTAGTGAGTGAAATTGTACAGAATGAGGCTAGAAAACTCACAGGATATCATTGCACCCAAACTCAAGATACACTAACAGAGCAATGTGAGTATTTTTTACTACAATTTTTATTGTTTTTGAACTGTTTATACAAGATGATTTGATTATATTCTTTCCCACCCCTCTAGTCCTCTCAGATCCTCCTTATCTCCCTACTTGCCCAACTCAATGTTCTCTCAAATAATCTTCAAAAAACTTAAAAAAAAACCAAAACCCAAAAAACCAAGAAGACAAAACAACTTCCTCCAAAAAAAAAAAAAATCCCACTACAGCATAACAGCAATAACAGCAGCAGCAGCAGCAACAGAAGGTACACACAAACATGTTTGTGTTAGTCAACTACTCCTGAACTTGAGGCCTGCCCTGGAATATAATTAAAATACCTATAGTCACTCCACTGGAGATAACTGATTTCCCCTCTCACAGCAGGTATCAATGGCACAAGGTTTCTGGGTTAGGGATGGGACTTTGTGTCTTCTTCCCCATTTCTGTGCTGAGATTTTGTGTGACTTGGATTTGTTCAGGTTTTGTGTACACTGTTACAGTCTCTGTTAGGGTGTATTTGCATCAGCAATGTCTATCAGAGAATATTGTTCAGGGACAAGTAGATGTAGTATAGTGAATTCAGAGTGGTTAGGGTAGTGCTGGCCTGTAATCTCAGCACTTGGAAAGCTGAAGCCAGAGAATTATAAGTTAGAGGCCAGCCTAGATTTCATAGCAAGATTTATCTTAGTTCAATGAGATGTAGTATGTCAAATCTTCCAAAAGTAAGTGAAAGCCAAGGGGTGATGCAGACACTCCTACACTGTTGGTGGGAATGCAAACTTGTACAGCCTCTTTGGAAATCAGTGTGGCAGTTTCTCAGAAAATTGGAAATCAATCTTTCTCAAGACCCAGCTATACTACTCTTAGGCATATATCTAAGGAATGCTCAATCATACCACAAGGACACATGCTCAACTATGTTCATAACAGTATTATTCATAATAGCCAGAACCTGGAAACAACCTGGATGCCCTTCAACTGAAGAATGGATTAAGAAAATGTGGTACATATACACAATAGAGTACTACTCAACAAAGAAAAACAATGACATCATGATATTTGCAGGCAAATGGATGAAACTAGAAAATATCATCCTGAGTGAGGTAACCCAGACTCAGAAGGACAAACATGGTATGTACTCACTCATAAGTGAATAGTAGATGTAAAGCAAAGGATATCAGACTATGACCCACAACTCTAGGGAAGCTAGCTAACAAGGAAGACCCAAAGAGGGATACATGGATCACCCTAGGAAGATGAAATGGATGAGCTCTCCATGAGTAAAATGGGGATGAGGGGTGGGCAATGGAGGGTAGGGGATTGGGGATGAGAACATAGGGGAATGGGATGGTCAAGCTGGGACAGGGATGGAGTGGGAAAGCAATGAAAGAGATACCGTGATAGAGGGCAACATCGTGGGTATAGAGGAAATTCCCAGGAATCCCCAAGGATGACCCCAGCTTGGACTGCTAGAAATAGTGGAGAGAGTGTCTGAACTGAACTGACTTACCCCAGGGATCAGACTGGTGAGTACCCTAACTGTCATTACAGAGCTTTTCTCCAGTGACTGATGGAAGTAGATGTAGAGATCCACAGCCAAACACCAGGCAGAGTTCCAGGAGTCCAGTCAAAGAGAGAGAAGAGGGATTCTATGAGCAAGTGCATCAATATCATGATGGGGAAACCTGCTGAGACTACCAAACCAAAGTAGTGGGAACTCATGAAAGTTAGATCAAAGGCTATGGAGCCTGCGTGAGACT
Organism: Peromyscus nudipes; assembly: GCA_902168325.1. Taxonomy (NCBI): domain Eukaryota; kingdom Metazoa; phylum Chordata; class Mammalia; order Rodentia; family Cricetidae; genus Peromyscus; species Peromyscus nudipes. The sequence goes on from CABHPH010078097.1 coordinate 5,631, forward strand.
GGACTAGGCCCTCTTCATGGCGAGACAGTTGTATAGCCTGATCTACTTGGGGGGCCCCCTGGCAGTAGGATCAGAATCCATTCCTGGTGCATGAGAGGGGCTTTTTGGAGCCCACTACCTATGATGCGATACCTCCTACAGCCTTGAGGCAGGGGAGGGGCTTAGACTTGCCTCTACTGGATGTGCTTCCCCATGGGATGCCTTGCCTTCTTGTGAGGAGTGGAGGGGGTGGGATGGGAGGAGGAGGCTGGGGTGGGTGGGAAGAGGGAAGAGGAGGATCTTTGATTGGTGTGTGAAAGGAAAGGAAAATTTTTCTTTTTTTATTATTAAGAAATTTTCTATTCATTTTACATACCAACCCCAGATCCCCCCTGCTCCCTCTTCCTGCCCCCCAGGCTCCTCCCTCAGCTCACCCCCCATTTCCACCTCCTCCAGTTCAAGTTCTCCCATGGGGAGTCAGCAGAGCTAGGTACATTCAGTTGAGGGAGGTCCAAGCCCCTCCCTCCTGCGCCAAGGCTGCACAAGGTGTCACACTTTAGGTACTGAGCTCCAAAAAGCCCGCTCATTTTTTTAATAATGATAAAAAAGAGCACAGAAAAAAACCAAAAAGATAACCACACCCAAGAAGACACAGGGAATAAATAATGTCAGTCCAGCAAATCTTAAGAACAGGAAAAAAACCCACCACCACCACCACCACTACCACCACCACCACCACCACCACCACCACCAAAATAGGGAATTAACAAACACTGCTCATTGATAACTCTCAGTAGCAAATGGTCCCAATTCCCCAATAAAGAGACACAGACTAACAGAATGGGTTAAAAAAGAAAAAAAACAGGACCCATGTTTTTGCTGCATCCAAAAAACACACTGTAACATCAAGGATAGACATTACCTCAGGGACCAAGGATGGAAAAATATATTCCAAAAATTGGATCTAAGTAACAAGCCAGTGTAGTAATTTTAGTACTTAGCAAAATATATATCAAACAAAAACTACTCAGAAAAGATACACGCACTATACATACACATCAATAGAAAAATCCACTAAGATGATGTTGCAATTTTTATTGTTGCATCTAAGCACCCAAAACTTGGCCACCAAAGTTTGTTAAAAAGAAACACTGCTGCAGCTTAAATCATACATTGACATCCACACACTGTTAGTGGGAAACTTTAATACCCTACTCTCACCATAGACAGGTCCCCAAACAAAAAATAAACTAGACTGATTGGACATAATGAACTGGTTCTAAGAGTTAAGTTCATAGCACTAAGTGCCTACATAATAAAAAAAGGAGGAATTTTATAGTAGCAGCTTAACAGCACACATGATAGCTCTAGAATAAAAAGAAGAAATAACTTTGAAGGGAGTAGATGGGAAGAAATAACCAAACTATGTTTTTGTTAGTTAGATGGTCTATGGCTCTTGCGGGAACGTTGTCAGCACAAGTGACATAAATTAAGATATGTGTGTGCTTATAATTTAAATTGAACATATGTAATACAATTTGAGACTTTATCAAACATCATTTATTCTGTCTCTCCTCCCTCCCTCTGCTTCTGTATTGACATCCTTTTCTCTTTCTCAGTTCAAACTCCCTCCTCATTTTTCCCATTTCCTCCTTCTTATCACCTGTATCTCTAGATCTCCCCTCACACGGTCCCTTTTTACTTTGCTGGTGCCTGTAATTATTTTCATTTAAAACTCATATCTGCAGATTTTGAGCTCAAAACAACAGATGAGAGAGAACATGTGACCTTTGCCTTTCTTGGCCTGGATTGTTATTGAAAGGTGTGTATGGACTTCAATCATTTTGTTGTATTTTTACTATTTGTGATCTTAGTCATAACTTTATGCTTCCATAATTATTGCTTCATTTATTTTTTCTATACTTTCTTGGCTTTGTTTATACATCTCCTCAGCTTGAAGTATTGCTTCCAGTATCCTTTGCACGTATGGTCTCATGGACATGAATTCTTTTAGCCTGTTTGTATTCTGGATAGTTTTTCTTTTTCCTTCATCCATGGCAGATGATTTTGCTGGGAACTGTAGTTTAGGTTGGCATGTAGAGTTTTTTTTAGAAGTTGGCACACTTTGTTCCAGTCTCTGAAAGCTTTCAACGTTTCTGTGAGAAATCATGTGTTATAATGATAGATTTTCCTTTAGATATAACTTGTGTTTTTCTTTTGCAGCTTTCAATACTCTTCCTTAGTTCTTTATGTTTAGTGTTTCAAGTATGATATTCTGTGGGGAGAATTTCTTTTGTTTCCTTGTTTGTTTGATGTTCATGCAGTTCCTGTATCTGTATCGGTTTGTCTTTACTTTTTTTATTTAGGGAAGTTTTCTTCTATGATCTTTCTGAAGAGCCATTCAATGCTGCTGACCTGAGATTCTTCTCCATCTATAGTTATGATTTGAAGACATGGTTTTTCAAATTATTATTAATTATTGTTTGGTGTGTATGTGTTCTTTACCTGCATGTGTGTATGTGCCTGGTACCCACAGAGGCAGGAAGAGAATGTCAGATACCCTAAAACTGGAGTTACAGATGGTTGTGAACCATCATATGGGTGCTTGGAATTGAACCCAGATCCTCTGGAAGAGCAGTTGGCATTCTGAACTGTAAAGCCTTCTCTCCAGCTTTATTAACATGAGCCTTTTTATGATGCCCCACAGTTCATGAATGTTCATTTCATGTGTTTGAAAAATGTTTTTCATATCCTTTGCTTTATCTTTGAACTCTGATAGTCTGTCTTCTATTCATCCACTCTATTTGGAAGGCTTCTCCTTGAGTTTTCTCAGTGGCCCATTAAGCTTTTTAATTCTATCTTCATTTCAGCTTGAATTATCTTCAATAAGTCTATCTATTGAATTCAGTTTTCAAATCCTAGATTGTCTTCATCACTTTATTCAGCCTTATGTTTTGTTTTCTTGGGCAACATTCAAGCATTTATTTCATTTAAGATATTTTTCTTTAATCTCATGGAGCTGCTTTGTCTGTTTTGAACTACATGAATTCTTTAATGAAGTTTATGATTGTTCTTTTAAGTTCTATGTTCTGAGGTTCATCTAGATAATTCTGGATTTGGGGGATTGGAGACATACTGTCTTGACCTTTCATATTGTTTCTGTTTTGTGATTAGACTTGGGCATGTAGATTTCTTTGACTGGTTGTGTGTTTTGTGATGATACAGTAGGCTGAGCTGGTACACAGGATTTTTTACCTGAATGAAACTCAGAGGTTGGCAAAGTCACAAGTGGGACTTAGTGGTCTCCACTAGGTCCCTGGTTGTGGATATTGGGTAGGTCTGGGGATTGGGGAGGGCACAGGAATGGTCAGGCATAGTGGGCAGGCTGTGCTGGTGTATAAGGACTGGGCTGAGTCTTGAGGTTGGATAAAAACAGTAAGCCATTTCTAAAGAATATTCTTCACTATGGCCCCATTGAACAAGCTAGTAAGTGGAGAGGGCTCATTCTCCAGTTTCTGCTTGCTGTGAGGATCATAGATCTCTCTTCTTAAGTTGTGTCTTTGCAGAGTGTCAGATTGCATACCTGTGGATCTCATTGAGACTTTTGTTCAAGGCCCAATCAAGGGAAGCCTCTCCTCTCCTACTGTGCAGCCAATGTTTGGATCCTTAGTTTACTTTATGGTTTACAGCTTAGCAATTGGGATTTCATCTGGCTCTGTTGTTTACTTCTTCTGCATATTGTTCCACACTTCTGCATATTGTTCCCCTCACCTGGCAGCCACACACTTGATGCTTTGTTTCAGGTTCACAGTGATGCAGGAAAGTGCTGTGTGTCTCATAGGTCATCTTCCTGCTCTTCCATGAGAACTGTTAATCCAGTCTTATACATTTTATTGGAATTCTATTACAGGGAGGTGTGTATTTTACAAAACTGTGCTTCAAATTTAGTTTCATGTTTCTTTTTTGACATTTCCCAAGGCCACTGTGCTTGTTCTCTTCAATCTTGTCTCTTGTCCTTTAGATTTTTTGAGACAAGGTCTCCCTGTATGTCTCAGGCAGGTCTCAAGCTCACATTCTCTTGTTTCAGACTCTCAAACCTGAATCCCTTCTGGGATTATAATCATGTGACACTATGATTACCTCCTTCTTATAATTTCACATTTACTGAGAAATGAGTGTTGTTATTATTGTCATGGACAATGCACTCTTGCAGAAAAACAGTTTGAGTCTGAGCATCTTTCCCTCATTCTATTCCCTTTGTACTTGTTGATGCCAAAGGAAGGGTATGATCAAACCATATTTTGTGTATGCTTATCCATGGCTCTTGAATAGGAAAAGGTCTTTAGTTACCAGCTTCTGCAAGGTCTGAAAGCTCACTGTGGGACAGAGTAGGAGGCACAGAGGTCCTTGTGCTTACAGACATCACTAGAGGTAACCTGGAGTGTGAAAAGTCCAGGGTTGTTGCTTCAAAGAAAGGAGTGCATAATCTGTTGTTTCCCCAGAAGGCTGGGAGCTGAAGTGGTGAATAGCCTGGTAACCTGTGTGCTATCTTTGTGGCCAGAGTCCTCAGAATTCACCCCTTCAAACCCATTCAGTCTTAACATAAGGTTGTTTTTCTCAGTTAATATATTGAACCCATCTTTATGCAAGGTGTCCCATGTACTTTACAAAGAGTTTCAATGTTGTCACTTCCAATCTTTATTTAGCTTACCTTGTGTCTCAAGGTAATTTATGTATGCTTTATGGTGCACCACACAAGATTGGGGTGTGGGAAGAGAGGAGGTTGTTGAGTGGGACTAAAAGGAGAGGAGGGATCTGTGATCAGGCTGGGAACACTTAATTGGTTAATTAATTAATTAATAATAATAAATACAAAAGAGTTAACATTCACTAGAAATATTTCACCAAATTTTGTTGCACTGAAATATGCTTAAAATAAAGTACTCATGATCATTCTGCCAAAGTGTGAACCAATGCCTGGTCCTTATCTGTGCTGAACCAAACTGCCTTCTTGCCTCTCTTAGATCTTTACTTTACTGGCTGTGGAGGCCTCACAGTCTGCTTCAGGATGGTTGTTTCTATGTGGACCTAGTTCAGCTCTCGCATAAATGTTCCCTGGGTACACAAGGCTTGATGACTGTGTTAGGAATGGTGAGTGGGAGAAAGTGAAAATATTAGGGGAGAAGAGAAAAGGGAGAAAGCAGAGAAATGGAGAGGGAAGTCTGTGTCAGAAAGAAGGAAAGGGAGCAAAATTAGATCTAGAACTATCACAGATCATTCACTACACAACAGGACTTCACTCAAGAAAGGAGAATAAAAATTAGATAAAAAAGTTTCTTAGGCTTTATTTAGAGTTGAGGTGCTGAACACAGCTCCATCTCTCCTGGTCCAATACAAGTAATATTCTGTTTAGAAGCAAATGTGCTCCCGGCACAAAATGGAATGAATTCCAGGCCTTTCTAGGCTCTGGCCAAGATAACCAGTTTGTCCAGGACATTTGTAAAACTTGAAAATGGATTTAAATGAGAGTGTCTGGAGTAACTATAGTTAGAGCGATACTGTATGAAAGAACCACACTCAGATTTCAATGCAGACATTTCACAGGTGATTTTTCAGTGCAGGTGCCTGTCTGTGTGTGATACCTATGGAAGAGGATAACATGCTGAGTGTGCACACACATGCTCACCTCACTCCCCACCTGTTTGGAGCACATGTCTCTTAAAAACACCTACTGAACTCTCAAGGACTTTACTTCTTTATGGTTTGGTTAGAAGAGTTTGCAGCTTGGTTGTTTCCAGGTTCTGGCTATTACAAATAATGCTGTTATGAACATAGCTGAGCAAGTGCTCTTGTGGTATGATTGAGCATTCCTTGGGTATATGCCCAAGAGTGGTATAGCTGGATCTTGGGGGAGATTGATTCCCAATTTTCTAAGAAAGCGCCATATTGATTTCCAAAGTGGCTGTACAAGCTTGCATTCCCACCAGCAGTGGAGGAGAGTTCCCCTAGCTCCACACCCTCTCCAGCACAAGGTGTCCTCAGTGTTTTTGATCTTAGCCAATCTGACTGGCGTAAGGTGGTATCTCAGAGTTGTTTTGATTTGCATTTCCCTAATGATTAGGGATGTTGAGCAATTCCTTAAATGTCTTTCAGCCATTTGTGTTTCTTCTGCTGAGAATTCTCTGTTTAGTTCTATAGCCCATTTCTTAATTGGACTGTTGGGAATTTTGATGTTTAATTTCTTGAGTTCCCTATATATTCTGGATATCAGTCCTCTGTCAGATGTGGGGTTGGTGAAGATCTTTTCCCATTCTGTGGGCTGTCGCTTTGCCTTGTTGACCGTATCCTTTGCTCTACAAAAGCTTTTCAGTTTCAAGAGGTCCCATTGATTGATTGTTTGTCTCAGTGTCTGAGCTACTGGTGTATACCTAGGAAGCGATCTCCAAAGAATGGATAAATAAACTGTGGTACATATACACAATGCAATACTACTCGGCGAGAAAAACAATGACATCATGAGGTTTGCAGGCAAATGGATGGATCTAGAAAAAATCCTCCTGAGTGAGGTAACCCAGACTCAGAAAGACAAACATGGTATGTACTCACTCATAGGAGAATACTAGATGTGGAACAAGGATGACTGGACTGCTGCTCACAACACCAGGGAGGCTACCTGGAAAACAGGACCCCAAGAAAGA
>CABHPH010078113.1:0-21249 GCA_902168325.1 Peromyscus nudipes
TTTTTTTTTTTTTTTTTTTACTTTTGAATGCACTTGTGAATGAAAGACTTAAGCTAAAGGAAAAGTTTTAAAAATTAAGATGGAAGTATACAATTAAAATAAATTGCAAAATATACCGTTTATCACGGTGGATGCAAACACACTTTCAGAGAAGAGAACCACAGCTAATGATGAGCTGATTGATGTCCTTGGAAAGCAATCCTGTAAGGCAGTGATCATTTTAGACAACCCACAGAGGATCTGTTTCTCTAAATCTGGACAACAAATAAAATTATTGACAATTCATGATTATAAAAATAACCACATTAACATTTTGTAAACCAAATGCAAATACATTCTTGGACTGGAACATAACAGAGAAGTAATTGTAAAATCCTTTACAAAAATTCACCCTCTAAGAGGTAGATAAAATATCTTAGAAGCAACATATAATGAGGATCAATGAGTGTGACAATTCTATAGGTAATGATGGGGGAGAAACAACTAGAAAAAATAGGACTTTTGAGTAGGATAAAAGAAAAAATTTCAATATAGAAGAATAGATAACTATTCAAGAAAATGTATTGCAAATTATATAAGTGGGGAAGGATAAAATAATTTCGTATTTTGATAAATTCACTATGATTTTGTTGAACAATATAATAATAAAGAGTGGAATGACAACAAGTCAGTGAGACAATAATATGAACTATGTGAATTCTAAATGTAGCATCTTATTTTAAATAAAATATATCATTAATCCTGTTTTGTAGGAAAAAGCTAAATATCCAGTACAAAGTTAAAATGATTAAATACATCATTGAAAAAAATCAATTATATGTTATCAGTCAGAAGCATACTCTCATAAGTTAAAGAATATCAAAGTTAAATAATTATACAGCACAAATTGGAAAATAGAAAATACTTAACACTAATGTGAAAATGCATAAATTCATGGAAATTCACAACAGCAACCTAAGGCAAACTTACAGAGCTGCAAATATGACAAAGTAACAGGATCAACTGGAAGTCAGGCATTACTGGAGGTTTCTTGAATAAGAGAAGCCTGTCAAAAACTGGGCTGACACACCCAAACGTGGAGTGAAAATTTTATTATGTTATCTTCTCATATAAAGTCAACATTTTCATGTTTATTGCAAAAAATTGAGCTATTAATCAGAAAATCAAGTAAGTTGTATGAACTGAAAGTGGCATTTATTTGGAATGGACTTAAATGAGTTAGGCATTCTTAACCTTCAGCCCTGCTTTGGGATATCAGGCAGAAAGAGTAGACTATCCACTAATGTTTGATTGACTCTCTCTTATTTGATCCCGTGACCTTGCCTGAGGCTGCACCAGCACTGAGAAGAGCTTGTCCTCAAATCATATCCCTATTGGCTCTATAGGAAGAGCTGCTGTAACCCATCTTGAGGTGGAAAGAAATTTCAGGGGATGTAGCAGAGGAGAATGGTTTACCACCAAATTAGAAATATGCTGATTAAATATGCAAAATTGAGACATATTTGGAATAAAAATTGGGGACATCAATGCAGGGACAGAAGACAGAACCCCCTGAGTACAAATGACCTTATTGATATCCCTATTACTCTAATATCTTATGTCCGATTTGGCAGAGTAAGGCTTGATCCATATTGACCTATTATTTGTAAATACATTGAATATTTTTATGTTTTATATGCTTCTATAACAATTTAAATTCCACCACAGAAAGGAATACATGTAGAAAGAATATATGAAAAGAATCCAAAATTTTCCAGAAGTATATCACTAAATAATGATTAGAGTCATGATTATCTTGTAGATGTGCATTTGGGTTTAAAATGTTAAATATAGAAACGAATCTTCAAATTTACCATCGATACATGCAAATAAAAGGATTTCATGTTTAGCATGTTTAGTACATATTTGGGAATTTTGCTGTAAAATACGAAAATCAATGAACAGAACTATAAGGAATTAGAGTTGGTAGGAATAATCTGAATCTTTAGGCTACACTTAATTATCAGACTGAAAAGAATAAATGTTAACAAAAAATGTAGTTCAGTGACATTAAGTATTTCCCAACCATGAAAGTGATTTGTCTCACTTAAGAAGCTCTGTAGCAGGAATCCTAAAAGTTCTTATTAATAAAATCAAACCTGAGGCTAGTTATTGGGGTGTACACTGGAAGATCAGAGTGACAGAACAAGCCATAGCTACCTCACCTTGCCACTTCCTCAGCTGGTCCTGTTTCCTCAGACTGGAAGCCTCTGAGTCCTCATCCAGAATGAATCTCAGCTGAACTGCTGCTCAAAAGTCTGAAAGCTTAACCAGCCAAATGATTCTAGTTTCTGGTCCTCACGCCTTATATACCTTTCTGCTTTCTACCACCACTCCCTGAGATTAAAGGCTCACTTTCTGGGATTAAAGGCGTGAGACATGATGCTTGGCTGTATCCTTGAACACATGGATGTCTGCCTCTGGAATGCTAGGATTAAAGGCATGTGCTACCACTGCCTATCCTAAGTATTTAGTGGCATTTCTGTTCTCTGACCCCCAGATAAGTTTATTAGGGTACACAATATTTTGGGGAACACAATACCACCACAAAGCTCTGATGCATTGATGTGTTATGAGCTGTCTGTGTAGAACAGTTATCCCTAGCAAAAAAATACATAACACCTGCACAATTCTACTTGGGAAAATTGGACACTTGTGCCTTGATTTTTAAAAGTTAAAGGCATTTCTTAACCAACAAATTAAAAGAAAACTTTTAATATTACACAAAAGCAGGAGGTATTTTTTCAATCCAAAGTGAAATATTTCCGTATACAAAATTATAATTCTGGACTACTGTTGAAAATTATTGTTTTTTTCTACAAGTATTCTTAAAATACAAAGCCAAAATGCATGATGTAATCATTTAGAAAAATACTTCCCTGTAGGAGATTTTAAATTTGGACTGCCTTAGGCTGGGATAAGTTACAATAGCTAAAATTCAAATGCAATATTTAGGCATCAATTTGTTTTCAAATTTAAAGGCGTAAAATCGGAAGATGCAATGTGGAAATGAATTTGCAATTAGTTATGTTCCCTTCTGAAAATGGTATAAATAAAAATGGATGAATTAAATGGCCTTTCTTATTTGCATATTTAAAACTAAGTAGAAACAGACCATTTTCAATGACTTCCATTTGAATTAGTTGTATAACTTGAGAAGTTTGTGTTTCAGAGCTCTCCATCTTAAAATAATACTAACACCACGGGACCTATTTTATTCAGGTATTTTGTTACCTATTCTTGAGCTAAGGCACAATTTAGGAACTCAATTGCAGCTCAAGTGAGCATTGTGTATACTTGCAAATTGCTGTGCTCACCACTTTTCAACAACCACACTCCTGCTATTCGGTAGGGGCAGAAAGAGAACTCTACCAATAATCATTTCCATTTGCAATTGGTTTTGTGCCAAAGTTCCTCAGACAAAGGGACTTAGTTTGTAACATTCATCCTGGTTGTTAGCTTATCAAGCTGAAACATAATAAGCCAATTAAAAGCTGCCAATTTTTTTCATGAGCCTCCAAAGCCAGATTTATGTTGAAAATTTACACAAAACATCAGAAATTACCCATTCAACACTTCTGATGGAATATTTCTACTTGCTCAAATAACACTGAAAATATTCCTAAAATGAAAGAGAAGAGAATTAGATGAAATTCTGCAAATATATGGAGAAAACACATGAACAAAGAATAATAAAGGATTTCCTCAAAAAAAAAAAAGAGGGGTATGTGTCAGCTTGATAGAGAAAATATGACCTTCACATTAAATGGTCAGTCCAGATGTGAGTTCTTCTCTCTGCTGGTGCTAAAGTTCAATCTCAGAGGTTACAGGTAAAGGACATATGATTGACCCACATGAAACTATCAAAGCAATTAGTTAAAGATTTCTATAGAAAGATGAGCAACTTCTGAAAAAGTATCTGGCATTTATACCATAAATGAAGTAAAATATGTAAAATGAACAAAAACCCAAGAAAATTAAAATAACAAGCTCAAAGAGAGGGAGATAATATACAAAGTTCATTTGCTTACTTCCATCCAGAGACCCTGAAAGTCATTGTGTCACCGTAATAGATACCTTCCCTACTACTTATATGTACGTTTATTATAAAACAATACAAGTCATTAGCTACAGATCCCTGATCTCTCTTCATTATATCCCAGCCTTTGAGGAACAAAATAATTTTATGCAACTACTATATTTTGAAGAATTGGTAACAAAATGTTTCCATATGTAGCCTTGAAACAAAGATATATATTATATTTTTAAATATATATTTAATTTAATATTTATATTAACTTGTAATTTGATATATATATATAATTAGGACTACAGATAAAGTGTTTTTGCAGTAATTGGCACATTTTATACAGCAGTCATCAAAAAAGTGGTCTTGAGATTCTGCCTTTTTCACTTGCTTACCTCTTCCTCCCTTTTGCTCACCTTTCCTGCTCTCACTCTTTAGATCTCTCACTCTCCCTTTCTTGCTCTGGTGCTAACCCTAGTGCTAGCTTTGGCTCTGTCTTGGACTCTGACTTGGGCTCAGACTGCAGCTCTTGCTCTACCTCATCCATTGGTTTTCAAACAGGGTTTCACTATACCACTTCTTTCTCAACTTGCCCTGTTTTGAAACAATCTTTCTGTAAGCTGTGAAGTTGTACTGCTCTCTTTGGTTTAATAAAGAGCTAAATGTCCAATAGCTAGGCAGGAAGAGGTTACGTTGGACTTGCAGAAAAGAGAGAATTTTCTGGGATGAAGGAGGGCCGAGTTGCCAGGACAGGAGGTGGGGTGGGGGCGGAGGAACAAGCAAGATGAACATGCCATGCTGAAAAAAGGTACTATCTTATATTAGAATGTAGATAAGAACTATGGGTTAATTTAAGTTGTAAGAGGTGGTTAGTAACAAACCTAAGCTATTGGCTGAGCATTTACACTTAATAATAAGTCTCTGCATGATTGTTTGGAGTTGACTGCTGGGAAAGAAAATTCTGCCTACATTGCCTCATACAGGGGTTATAAGTAAACACCTCCAAACTAATGACTGGGGCATTTTATTTCCCTAATTTTTGGTACTGCTATAATTCAGAGGATGGTACCATGACTGCGTGCATGCGTGTGGGAGGGGAGGGGCTGTGTGAGTGTGGGTGTGTATGGGGTGTGGGTGTGGCTGGGTTTGGTTACAGACTTTGCTCTTTCAAGATATTTCTTTGTCAGCCAGCAGTGGTGGCACACACTTTTAATCCCAGCACTGGAGAGGCAGAGCCAGGCAGATCTCTGTGAGTTAGAGGCCAGCCTGATCTACAGAGTGAGATCCAGGACAGGCACAAAAACTACACAGAGAAACCCTAACTTGAAAAAAAAAAAAAGACTTTGTGTGTGTGTGTGTGTGTGTGTGTGTGTGTGTGTGTACCAAACAGCTGTAAACCAAAGAAGTTAATACAAATGAATTTATAAAAGTAGTTCTGGCAGATGATTTAAAGAAATAACATGATGTAAAAACAGCATGTAAAGATTTAATTCATATTATTATAAACCCAATCAAACTTTAGGAGTATAAATACATTGTGGAATGGCCAAATCAAACAAATTACCATTTATATCACATTAAACATTTTAAACATTTTGTTTCAAAAATGGTTAAAATAGACTCTCCTAGGATTTACACAGTAAATTTACTAGTTACACAGTAATAGTGTTAGGTACAGATTTCTTGAATTTTTATCATCAAATAAATAAGTACAATGTCTATTCTGTGACCAAAATCTGTATATACTTCTCTGGCAAGCTCCTGGTGATCCACATACTAGACTACTAGACTATGCTTTGGTAAATCCAACTTTTTTGTGTTGTGTATGAAATAAAATGATATGAAATGTGTCTTTCTGGTTTATTTACAACAGGTGTCTTTTTTTTAAAGCATCTCTGTCAGTGCAAATGACCAGGGAATTTTATTTTAATTTTAAAAACAATGCTTACTATTAAATTATATATGTACACCATATTGTTTGTCTCCATTTTTGGTGAGCATATAGGTTGACTGCATATCTTCATCATTGTGAATAATGTTGCAATGAATAAAGTGTTGCAAGTATTTCTTTGGCGTATTGATTCTATTTCTTTCATCTAAAAAACACACAACAAAAGCATTGTTAAATCACATAGTAGTTTTGCTATGTATAGTTTCTTAGGAATTTCTGTATTGCTTGCTGTAATAGCTACCTAAAATTGTGTTACCACAGAATGTGCCTTGGGTTGCTTTTCTCCATATTTCCTAGCATTTACTATTTTTCTTTCTTTTCTTTTTTAATAGCCCTTCAAACGGGTATAAACTACTCCTACTCGGCTTTAATTTATGTTTCACATTGTTGGTCATTCCAGTTCTACTGAGAAATCTCTCTTCATACTTTGCTCATTATAAAATATATGAAAGCTCCCATTTTTTTACATTAAAATACCATATATTTCACATGAGAATAGTAGGCCCACTCAGATATATCTAGTACTCTGATGTTTACATATGCTTTAATATATTTGCTTGTTGATATTCTAAAAGTCAATTCCAACCTTATTTCTTTTATACGTAAGGAATTTCTTTTTGTGTATATTTTAACGCAATGATACTTTAGTTGATTTCATTTAATAGAAAGTACTCAAAGCAACTTACTTGGCAGAGCCACATAGCCTACCTGTCCTGTTCTTATGCTCTTCCATTCTGGTCATGCTAGAAACTCTCTAGATCTGCCACTCTGCCTCCTGTTTCCCTACTCTGATCACCGCTCCTGCTTCCAGACCATCGGCATTCCCTTGTGACTTGCTGTCAAGTGTGACTTGGTGCCATGGTACTCTTACAAAATTCTGTGGCCATCCTTGTAGCCTGCCTACAAATCCTATTTGAGAGACCTCTGGAGTCAGTCTTCTCCCACTACCTGCAAGCCTCTCATCCACTTCACCGATTAAGAAGATCTGGGATGTCTTGGAGTCTGAAACCAGTGTTTCAAGTCAGAGTCTGTACCCTAAATCTTAGAGTCATCCTAAGACTTAAAATGAAACATCATTTGGCTGGTCTACACAACCTGACATATTGAGGGTAACAGCAACCCAAAAGTCCATGCCCAAAAAGTAAAGAACACATGTTAACATCTAGAAACACTACAAATGTTAGAACGTTATTTACCTATATCCCACCAAACATACACACATAAACAATCATGAACATATGCTTTTTCATAAACCAATAATTCTATTGTAAATTACATGGCAAAGCAATTTAGCTGAGGTACAAGACAAAGAATTCAAAATAACAATTATGAATCTATCACAAAATATTAAAGAAGATATGAAAAATGACCAAAGACCATAAAAATACCATTTAATTAGGCAACAAAAATAATTCAAGGTATAAAAATATGAATTAAGGAAAATATAGAATCCATAAAGAAAAGCCAAACTGAACTAAAACTCAAAAAAGTCTCAGTAAGTCAATGTAAAAGTTCAAGGGAAAATGACATGGAGGAGAGAGTTTCAGGCCCTGAAAACAAGATAGAAGAAAGATAACTGAATCAAAGAAAACTTTAAATACAAACAAACAGAAAAACAAAAATCCAGACACAAAACACCTATTGAAGTAAAAACACTATAAAAGACTCAAACCTATAAATCATAGATGTAGAACAAAAGAAAAGCAATCCTAGTCAAAGCAGATAAACAGTTTGACAAAAATATAGAAGAAAAATTCCCAAGACTAAAGATGCCTTTAAATGTAGAAGCAAACAGAGCACCAAATACCTGGGACCAGGAAAGGAACTGACATATAATGATCAAGAGAATAGATGTAGAAAACAAAGACATGATGCTAAAAACTACAAGGTAAAAGTTCAAGTCACATATAAAAGCAGGCCTGTGTGTATAATATCAGACTATGGGTGCAAAGTCCTGCCTTCAACCAAGAATCCCTTTATAAATAGTGGCTACAGAAAAACAGAAAATCAGTTTTTCGTTTTTCTTCTTTTTTTTTTCTTCTTCAAGACAGGGTTTCTCTGTGTAGCTTTGCTCCTTTCCTGGATCTCGCTCTGTAGACCAGGCTGGCCTCGAACTCACAAAGATCCGCCTGCCTCTGCCTCCCAAGTGCTGGGATTAAAGGCGTGTGCCACCATCGTCCAGCCGAAAATCAGTTTTTTCAACTGAGTAATCCCAGATTTATAAAAAAAAAACACTCTAGAGTAAACCCCATCCTTAGTATCATATGCCCAGTATAAACTGAAATCCATGATTTTTGATATCTTTTTCTCTTCTCTTCTCTTCATTTTTCTTTCTCTCTCCCTTCCTTCCTTCCTTCCTTCCTTCCTTCCTTCCTTCCTTCCTTCCTTTCTTTCTTTCTTTCTTTTTTGGTTAGTTATTGTAAAGAATTTATTGGCATTTTGAATTGATTATTGAAAGTAACATAAGAGTTTTAAATATACAAATTTATCACAGAGGTAGTTTTGTGTTAAAGTTTCTCCTTTTCAGATATCCATTCATAGCTCGGGTTTTCTTTCATTATGAAAACTTTTCTTTGTCCCAGACCTGAGTGGCCCTGAAAGTGGGACAGAAATCAATTGAAAATACTCAATATTAGTACTGTTGACCTCAGCAAAAAGATCATGGAGGGGCACGTTCTACCTTGGGTATGAAGGACGAAGAATGCTTCCACTTTACTCTATAATGCTTCTCCCACTGTTCAGAAAAGACGATGGGAGAGAATGGGCCAAATATCTTACTGTAAATACTAGTATTTAATGAGCATGTCACTTTGTTTTTTAAGAGACAGAAAGACTATGAAGTTGACATGCCACAGCAGTGGGAAGCTACTTGGAAAAGCAGTGAGACGAGAATGAATAGGATAGTAAAAAGATACTGCTTGACATTCTCAAAACATTAAAAAGTAAAACACATCTAGGCATGTATGAAATTATCAAATTGTATGTATAGCTCTTATAAAATGTTTAACATTACTGAAATTATCTATATAGAATATAAATATTTTATTTGTATAAAATATGTATGTTTTGTTGTTTTATATTTTTAGGAAAGTTTGTAATTAGTGAGATTACATTGAACAAATCTTTGTATACCAAATATTTATTTGGTAAAATATTAATATTGATGAAAAAGTTATTAAGACCTTTGTGCTCACAGGGTTTTACCAGCTTAACACAAACATATTTTACCTTGGCAGAAGGAACCCTGGATACCCAAATCTTGCATCAGATTGGCCAACAGAAGTGTCTGTGGGAGATATTTTTTATTAAAAATTGATATGGGGCAGCCTAGCACACTGTGGTAGTTCCATAACTGGACAGGTGGTCCTAGGTTACATAAGAAATTAAGCTTAACAAGCCTTGCAAAACAAACCTACCAGCGTATTCCTCTTCTGTTTTAGTTTCTGTTCCCTGCACCCAGGGTCTTTTTTTTTTTTCCTGAATCCATGTGGCTGTCTGGTTTCACACCTGGACTTTCCTCATGATGGACTACATGTAAGTTGTAAGATGAAGTCAATCATTTCCTCTCCAAGTTACTTTTCTTCAGTGTTTTATCTCAGCAACAGAAAAGTAAACCAGAACATCCACATTTAAATGGGTATGACATAGGTTACAATTTTGGTTTCTGACTTTATATTTACTTAGTTTTTAAAGTTATGCCAATCCAATGCAAATTTAATCAAATTGCTTAACATATATTACCATGACCTATTATTATGGGGACAATAATAACACAAGGTATTATAACATGCTTGCTGTTGGTTTAAAATGCGATATATGTAGTGAGTGAGCTAAACCCTAAAGAAATCATATATAAAGCCTCTGGTAAGAGAGACACAATCAAACAGTTATCAAAACAGATTTCTAACAGGACTGATAATGGGACTTTTGATATAAAAGAGAGTGGCTCAAAAATGCATCTCTACAGGCAGATTTGCATGCCTAGAAATACTAAAACACACATGTACTCATGCATACACAAAGACCCTGACCGTTGGCTGATGTAGGCAATGATGGTGATTGCTAGTTGTCTGTGTAGAATGAATTTAGATAGGATAATCAGAAACTGAAATAAGCAAGGGGATGAGAGTACAATGTGAAAAGTGAGTTTTTTTGTTATTTTTTTATGGAATTCAGCTGTGAAATATAAATAGTGACAAAATAGTTTCTGAGATTTCAAACAACTTAGAAGATGAGATTCTGAGCATTTCACAAAGGAATGACAATTATATATATTTACTCTAACTTAACAACTTACAGATCAATATTTTATAAGTAATACATATAAATTATAACATGTAAATATATACATATATATCACAACATTACACAGTGCTACAGTTTTTATGTGTGAAATGAAAGAGTACACACTTTGTGGAGGGGTAAGCATTTGAAGTATTTGGAGAGAGGACAGGGAAGAAGGAAATGTAATCATATTAAAATTCCCTAAATAAAAGTTAACAAATCTGAGCACGAAAATAGTCCTTGAATTATAGAATTATCACTGAGGATTGGATGAAGGGGAGATTTTAAAAATCAAACTGAATTCCTGTGTCATTAAGTGACAGGATTCCTTCCAAGAATTGTTTCACCAGGTTATTATGCCATTACAAGAATATAGCAGGGTATACTTCAAAAAATTAGCCAGTACAGCCATCCATCATGCTTCTGGTAGCGTGGTCCTCTGTGAATCATTATCATCTCACATGGTACATGACAGTATACATTTCTGTTTTGAGCAGTAATTTTTTTGGGGGGATTTATTTGACTAAGAGAACTGACTTAGTGCTCCATTCATAGGATACACATCTTGGTACAAATAAGTCTCCCTGCGGGATGAATGTAAGCTCATTTTTTCCTTGCAACTCAAGCTTTCCCATACAATGATTCGAAAGACTTGCCAATTTTATAAGGTCTTCTATTCACACTCTATGTTCTAATTTCAAGTTTTTGTCTGTTTTCTTTTTACTGTTGTTTGCTCTTCACCTTGCTTGATTTCTTGCCAGGAATTCAGCTGGTTATTTCAGAACAGAATTTAATGGTGTTTGTTTGTTTGTTTGTTTGTTTGATTGGTTGGTTGTGTGTGTGTGTGTGTGTGTGTGTGTGTGTGTGTGTGTGTGTGCGTTTTGTTTTACTCTTTATTTTTGATCTGGAGCTGGTGTGAACTGAGGGGCAGACGCGAACTAGAAAAATGTACCACTCAGCCATGTTCCTTAGCCGCACTCCCCACATTCTTCTGATGTGTAGTCTTTAGTCTTCCATCCAGAAGACAGTTATCAACTGTATCCTTGTCTAGTTACTGATTTCATGGTTTCCACAAAAACACATTATTAAAACTATAGCATCATAGATTCAGATTTCTAGATCTTTAAATTTAGCAAATACAAGGGAAGAAGAGAACATTGCCTGATTTCTAATCATGAAGTTTGGTGAGCTGCTGAAGTCCCTTGCAACTTTCTTTCAAGAACATATTCACCCATTCTGATCCACAGTATTGACTATAAACTTCATCAGGAAATTTAGAATTAGTTTTCCCATATATTTTCAGTGAAAGATGACAATGCACATATATCTACATTCATATATACATACACATTTATATATATATAATATTTATTGGGAATATATAATAATGTGTGTGTGTGTGTGTGTGTGTGTGTGTGTGTGTGTGTGTGTGTGTGTATACTGAGAATAAATACTGCTGCAAATTTTGCAATAGTCCTAATAATGATGCTGGACTGTGATAACTGTTTAGTAGACAATCATTAAATATCAAATGTGCTATATATCTGCAAAAGAAAACATTCTAATCCAATAAACTTATCCCATATTCTTGAATGCTTATAGTTCCTTCAAATATCTGATGCTGGGGCAGGTCATGGTGATACAACTTATCAGGCAAGGGCATCAGCAGCCAAGCCTGATGACCTGAGTTCAATTCCCTAAATCCACGTGGTGGAAGGGAAGGACCGACCATAGCACGCCGTCCTATGAGCTCCACATGAGTGTCATTGCATGTCCATGCCCATGCGTACAAACTCATGCCCACATACACACAAACACACATGCATACAAACTCATACCCACGTACACACAAACACACATGCACACAAACTCATACCCACATACACACAAACACACATGCACACAAACTCATACCCACATACACACAAACACACATGCACACAAAGAAGTAAAATCTTAAAAAAGTTTAAAAAATGAAGAAAATCCTTAATGCCGTTTTTATTTAAGAAAATATTAAAAATTAAATTTCTGATTTCTAACATATCCTCAGTAAATCATAAATTAATCAGAATATTTATTGCAATGTTGAAGACAGGAACTACTTGTTCCACTGTTTCACATTTTCTATTAGGATTATATTCGCCATTGAGGGCAGTTGTGACCTTGTACCTCCTCAAACAAGTATAAATTCCATTTTTGAGAATATTCTTTTAAAGATTAAATACTAAATGTGCTGAAAGGAAGACATAAATTTTTTTTTCATTGTGTTTCCTTAACTTCTCTGTCCTCTGTCTTTTATTCTACAGATATCAAATAGGACAATGGGATTCTCCTCGAAATGTCATTATTGAGACACGCACCTGAAGGCTATGCATGAATATCATTCTTGGAAACCTCTCAGCCTTTAAACACATCAATATTTTTGTAAAACTTAGTCATATATTTTGTGAAAAGAAAATTCGCACAAAAATACTCAAATCAAAATAGCATCTTTGTTTAGTTGGTAATGGATATTTTTAAAGCAAAGTTAGGAGGAATGTACTGATAGTGAATTTACTTGAAAATAATTATATTGACCATAGTGTGATGTGTATGTTGTTACACTTATATTTTTAGTTTATACATATTTTCATTTACACATGAAAAAGTGGAGGAGTTAATTAAAATGGGTGATATGGACAAGAAGAAGCATTGAAAACATATTTTTAAAATTTGAGTGGAAACTAGAGAAAGCTAGAATTCCATGCAAAGGCAAATATGTTAAAATAAATGTATGCAGTATTTTACTAGAACATAAAAGTAATAGTTATTTTAAGATATATCTAAAGTATTTTGACCAACAGGACAAAAGTATTAAGACTTCAAGTTCATTTTAACCTAACTTTTTATATTAAAGAATCTGATTTGAAAACACTTTATTTTGATTGTGAAAATTATGAGAGAAAAATCACCTGTAGTTTAATGTCAATATGTAGTTTAAATGTCAATACATTTCATTTTAAGAAGTACTATATCCTCACAAAGAGAACCTCATGAATTCTTTTATTGTCATAATAAACTGACAATTTTGTTTAACATTGCTATTTTTTCTGTCTTGAATACTATACAAATTCTATCGTTAAATAAAAAGAATCTAGTCATTTTAGTGTTATTGTAAAAATCATGATTCAATGGTTTTTAACAACTATAATTCTGTTAGCTATCCCGTCAGTTTTGATTATTAACATTTTAATACATATACACGTACATAGTTCATTTTAGTTGTTAGTATAAGGAAATATTTTAATAACATATTTTTATTTCTAGTGTCTTTAGGATTAATACACATGTTCTGTAAGTATTTGAGGTTGATAATTCATTATATTTTTGTTTTTAACAATTCTTTTGATGTTTTACCTTCACTTATTGTATTTTTCATCAAAAATCACATTATTAATTTTTCTCCTTCTACCTATTGTCCAAGTTAGGTATCTAGGGCTGATATAAAACCATGATCAAAGAAAGCAACTTGGAGAGGGAAAGTTTAATTTTACTATACAATTACAGACCATCATCTAGAAAAGCCAAGGCAGGAACTCAGGGCAGAAGCATGAATTCAGCTCCACATTAGACTCTCCCACATCAATAACACTGAAAATCATCACGGGACTCCACAGGCTACTTTAATGGATGTAATCCCTCAGTTGAAGTTTCATTTTCTCGGATGCCTTTTGATCGTATCAAGTTGATGCCAGGTCTGCCCAACTGAAGGGAGAAATGAGGATTGAGAAATAACAGATATGAAAAATAGACAATGTAAAAGACATAAAAGAAAAAGACAGAGACACAGAGTAGCATTGGGAGGGCTCTGGGTCATTACCACAGTTGTCCCAGGTTTATTCCTCATGGGTTTTTTATACAGCAGCAAGGTGAGAGGCAAAGACCTCCCCTTCTCAAGGACAATGTACAGACAATTGTAAACACTTCCTTAATTCTCAAAACATCTAATAGCCACACCTTATGGCTTTGAAGGATAAGACACCTGGTAATCTTGTCTTTGGCCAAAATATCCTATTATGCAGCCTTGCAGAGCAAAACAAGCTTGAACTCTCTGACCTTGAGTCAAAACAGAATAAGACCACATTATGGAGTCTCTGTGGGCCCCCACATGTGTTGATATTTTATTTGTGCTCTAATAAATAAAGCTTGCATGGAGATCAGAGGAAACAGCCAGCCACTATATTAAACATAGAGGTCAGGCAATGGTACCACATGCCTTTAATTCTAGCATTTGTGAGGCAGAGGTTCATCCAGATCTCTGTGAGTTCAAGGCCACATTGGGAACAGAGCCAGGCGTGGTGGCACACACCTTTAATTCCGAGCACTGGTTAATCATAGAAGTCTGGAGGTCTGTACAGACAGGAAGTGATAGTGCTGGGCAGAGAGAGGAAGTGAGAAGGTAGGGACAGAAAGGATATAGGCGTGAGTATACAAAAAGTGGCTCTCTCTGGAGGCTGAGGTTTGGTAAGGTGAGTTTGGCTGTGGCTTATTCTGTTCCTCTGATCTCTCGGTTTTCACCCCAGTATCTGGCTCCAGGTTTGTTATTAATAAGACCGTTTAGCAATTCATCTTACACCCACAAGTTGACAGAAACTAACCAGCACACTTATGCTTATGATATAATACAGGAATTTATATTTTATAATGTATTCACCATTGTATGTTTTCTTTGACAAGTATGTCTTTAAACTTCATCCATAAAAGTATCTCCAAATAATTCTGATTTTCACCAAAACCTCCAAGTTTCCAGTTCCTTGAAATCTTGGCTAGACTCCTGGATAGCATCAGATTTAGAGCTGGTTAATAGAAATTGCAAACCATAACTATAAGACTGTAATTTTCCACTCTAATCCACCCTCTGCTAGGTTGCCATGACTGAACATTGTCTTAGTAATCAGTCACACCTGGTTGATGAAGCTTCCCTGAAAATACCTAACTCCAAGGTTTCTAGTTGACATGTCTGTAAGAGTGGTGTCACCCCTCTTTAGGCATTGGGACTTTGGAAAATGAAGCTAATAAATGAGGTAGACTTGAGTCTTATGCAATAGCTAACTTTGCTCAGTGCCTCAATTTATACTCTGAGGGTTAAGAAAGGTCATATGAGTAAAGTTCCTATAAGTTTGAACTGTATACAGCCACAAGGACAAGCTGCATATTGCAAAAATAGGTATTTCCATAGAGGCATAATTGAATAAGAACAACAAGCAGTGAGTAACCTGAAGTCTACTCACTCTTATCCAGTACTTCTGGGAGGAGCACAAAAGCACATTCCAAGAATAATTCTGTGTTTTGAAGAAACCGAGGTCGCAAGACTCTTGTTTTCTTGCAGCTTTCTCAGAAGCATTCCGAATTCTTCTCACATGACTCCATCTTGGACCATGTCCCAAGAGAGTGGTAGTCCCCAGATTCCATGAGGACATAAATCATTGGATGGGAGAACCTTTAAGACTTAACCTGTGTACTTCATCTGGCTATCCATAAGTTTTTTTTTGAATGAAATTTAGAATAATATAGTAAAACAAATAAATGTCTCCCCTGTATTTTCTAAACCAATTAAGCTAGTTATAAAAGATGAGTGATAGATTATGGGACCAGTCAACATTTTAGCTGATTCAGAGCTAGGTCTAAGTCTCTTCAGAATTCACTATTAGTAGGCATAATTTAAAATAAATCAAGGGCAGTTTCATTGACATATGTGGAGATGGACATTCAATTATTTCATGTCATGACTGAATTACATTCTTGAACACTCAATGTACCTCTGGAGAGGGAAGAGTTAATTTATAAGGCAAGGAAAATAAATCATCACAAATTGAGTTACAAGAATTCTGTCAGTAGAGAAGGTATTTTTATTATTAATTTATAGAAATTAAGATTTATTTATTAGTGTTAAATTTAGTGACTTTGAGCTATAACTTATTTGCTTATATTTTAGACATTTATGGATATATTTAGACAGACACACACACACACACACACACATAGGATCAGGCCACTGAAAGTTAAAATGTATACGCAAACACACATATCTTCCTTTTCATTCACAACCATGTTTGTTTCTTTATCATTTTCTCCTCGGTGTTTGTTTGCCTAGGTTGCAACTGTATATGTGGCCAGTGAAGTAGTGGTATGTACTAATGTCTTTCTAAGCTTTAGGATTATATGTGCCTTCTAAAATGAGAAGTTCTGATAGTAAGCATTCTTTATTTTATCCATTCTCAACCTGATATTAGAGGGAGGAATGCTGATTCCAGTCTTTTATTTATTGAGATACCTGTGTGGATTTTTCAGTATTGTTGTTATTGTAAAGGACTTTCTTTGTATGTTTAGTTTTTCAAAACTTATTATAATGAAAGCCTGCAAATGTTTTCAAAAGCTAATTCTATATATATTGAAATAATAAGTAACTTTGCTAATCATTTTATTAAAAGAGTATACAAAATTAATTGATTTTAGAGTATTAAGCACACAGGATTCTAGATCTATGTCCCACTGAGCCTGGACAGTTGTCTCATCTGTTGTACCAGTTGGGTTGTTGACACTTTGCCATAGAATTTGCAAGTCTTCTTTTTACGTGCTGTGCTGATTAGGTTTTGTCAACTTGTCACAGACTAAACTTATCTGGAAAGAAGGAGCCACAGCTATGGAATTGCCTCAAACTGACCTGTGGCCATGGATAGGAGATTTTTTTTTTTTTTTTTTTTGGTTTTTCAAGACAGGGTTTCTCTGTGTAGCTCTGCGCCTTTCCTGGAACTCACTTGGTAGCCCAGGCTAGCCTCGAACTCACAGAGATCCACCTGGCTCTGCCTCCCGAATGCTGGGATTAAAGGCGTGCGCCACCACCGCCCGGCTCAGGAGATATTTTTTAATTAATGATTGATGTGAGAGGGCCCAGCTAATTGTGAGAACTGTGTTTCCCCATGGTCTCTGCTTCAGCTCCTCTTTCTAGGTTCTTGCCTTGGTTTTCCTCAATTATGAACTATAAACTGTAATCGCAAATGAATGTTTTACTCTCCCAGGTTGCTTTTGATTAATACTTTATCACAGCAACAAGACACCTAACTAGGATACTTCATCTATGTTGAGTTTGCTATTTGTTTTTCATGTCTTTGCTCTAGGTGGACCTACAGGGTATTAGCTTGGGAGAGTACAATTTTTCTAGTATACACATCATTTCAATTCTATATTTCCTTCCATGCTCTGATTTGAATAAACATTTTAAATCTTGTCGTGAGACGTTTTTATTTTCATTACTATCAAAGTGTTTTCTAATTTGACTTTTGATTTTTCCTTGACCAGCCGGTTACTTAGACATGTTCCAAAGTTGTTTTCAACAGCTCCCGTTTCTCTTTGTTTATAATTTGTAATTTAATTCATTTGTACCAGAGAACAAATTTACACGAATCTATTGATTCCAAACTGAGAGATATCAGAGAATGGTTAATTGTCTTTCCTGAGAAATGTCACCGTGTTCACCTCTGCCACTATCCAAACGCACTCTAACCAATACCACTTTGGCCATGCTTGCTAATAGCTCCTATTACAGTTTCAAACCTTTCACATTCTTACTGATATTTATATGTAATTGGTGTATCTATTTTCAATAGTGACAGATGCAACTATTAGTATTTTTGCTATTTCTTTAATTTTGTCAGTAATAATTCTTACGATTTTATAATATTTTATATAACACATATTTTTTACTTTTATTGAGAATAGATTATTTCTTATAATAGATCCTGATTATGGTTAACCTTTCCTCCATGCCTCCCAGTTTTTCCCCACTGTCCCTTCAATACAGATACATACCCTGTATGTCTCTCTTCAGAAAACAAATAGGCTTCTTACGGAATACGATATAATATGATACAATACAGTATAATATAATATAATGATATAATATAAAAGATAGAACAAAAATGACATATAGGAGTTGGACCAAACAACAAGAAGAAAAAATAACCCAAAAATAACCCAAAAGAAGGCATAAGAAATAGAGACTAACTAATTCACACACTTAAGAATACCATAAAACCCCTAAATTGGAAACCATAATGTAAATGGTAAGGGCCTGTAAGGTAAGAAGAGAGAAGAAGAAAAGGTACAAATAAAATGAAGTTAAAAAAAAATGGAAGATAACAATTAAAATATGTAAATCCCTGACATGACATTGAAGACAAGGAACTTCCAGAGATACTGTTGAGCTTGCATTCTTTTGCTGGCCATGTTGCCTACTCCTAAGAGCAGCAGTTTGCCCCAGTTGCCTTGGATGAAACTAAATTTTCATTTGCAAATGAAAGATTTGCAAGTCGGAGATTACTTCTTGGTTAGGGATTCAGGCATGTATCCACTGCTCTTTTCAGCTTAAGGACCCTGTCTGGGGTAGACACCTTCCTGCCTGGTGCATGCTGACTCAGTCTCTGGGAGTTTATAAGCATCAGTATTTTTGATTTAGAAATGATCTAAATAATAAATATTTAGTCCTCTTCCTTGTTGTTTCTTGAGCCCTCAGGAGATGGATTTCATGGAGACATAAGTATAGTGGGTAGCCATTCCAGCTTTGATCTGGAAGTTCCAACCCCCATTGAGACTTCAGCAACTGTCACGCCTACAAGGCGGGGCCAAGGGAGGCGCCTGGAGACCCGAGATCTGGATGGGCCAGCTTGCTCTCTTGCTTCTTGGACCTGGACACGAGAGGTAGACCGAGGAGGGTTCTCCAGAGAACACCGCCGACTGCACTGCGTCTTTTCCAGAACCCACCACCTACCTATCCCTTCATTTGTAAGCTACCCACTAAATAAATCTTCCTTTTAACTATGTAGAGTGGCCTTAGTAATTACACCAATACATAAGTGTAGGTTTGAGTATTCTCAATACTTGATGCGGATGTCTGTATTTGTTCCCATCTGTAGCAGGAGTAAGCGTCTATGATGAAGGCTGAGCAAGGCAGTGATCTATGAGCATAGAAGCATGTCATTAGGAATCATTTTATTCCTACACTATTTTTGGTGGTTTTTAACAGTACTATTTAGAATTAACCTAGGTCCCTGGACTCTCTAGTTTCAGTTCACACACAAACAGTGTCAAGAATAGGTTTCATCTCATGATGTGGGCCGTAAATCAAACCAGATTTTGACTGGGAACTGCCACAACCTTTGTGCCAACTAGCACATCTAGCTGACAAGGCTTCATTGTAGATCAAAGTATTGTGGCTAAAGGTTTTTATAAGCTGTGGGAGTTTTCCAGTGGAAATTTTAGGGTTATTTTATGTATATTATCACATCATTTGGCACCCCTTTATCTCCTCCAGTTATATTACTGCACAGGTTAAGTCTTCAAGTACTGTAGTGAATAGGTATGGAAAGAGTGGGGAACCTTGTCTAGTTCCTGATTTTAGTGGAATTGCTTTGAGTTTCTATATATTTAAGTTGATGTTGACTGTGGATTTGCTGTGGTCTGCCTTTATTATGTTGTGATATGTTCCTCGTATCCCTAATCTCTCCAGGACTTTTATCATGAAAGGATGTTAAATTTTGTCAAAGTCCTTTGTGTATCATGATATGTTCATGTTGTTTTTGTTTTTCAGTTTGTTTATATGGTGGATTGCATTTATCAGTTTACATGTGTTGAACTATACCTGCATCTCTGGGATGAAGCCTATTTGATAATGGTGGATGATATTTTGATATGTTATTGGATTAATTTTTAAGTATTTTATTGAGAATTTTCTGTCTATATTCATAATGAAAATTGATCTCAAATTCTTCTTTTTTGTTTTGTCTTTTTGTACATTCAGTATCAGCATAGGTCAGGCCTTAGAAAACAAATTGGGAAGTGTTCCTTCTGTTTCCATTTCATGGAATAATTTGAGGATTATTAGCATTAATTCTGCTTAGAAAGCCTGGTTGAATTCTGTGCAAACAAATATCTGACCAAATGCTTTATTTTTTGTTGGGAGAATTTTAATCACTGCCTCTATTTTAATAGTGGATTATAGTCCTTTTTAAATTGCTCATCTGAAATTGAGTGAAGTTTGGTAAGTGGTACCTACTGAGAAACTCATCCATTTCTTTTAGATTTTCCAATTTGGTTGAGACATATTTTTAAGTGATGTAATTATGATTTTCTCGATTTCCTTGAAGTGTTGTTCTGTATCCATTTTTATTTATAAGTTTATTTTGGATATTATTTCCTCCTTTTTTGTTAATTTGGATAAGTGTTTTCCAATTTTGTTGATTTTCGGAAAAAACATTCTTAGTTTCATCATTCATTGTATTTTGTGTTATTTTGTTTTGATTTTATTGATTTTGATTATGAGTTTATTTTTTAACCTATTAATTTTGGGTGTGATTTTTAGATTTTTATTCTAGGGCTTTCAGGTGTGCTATTATGTTACTAGTAAGAGAGCTCTCCAGTTTTTTTTAATGTAGGCACTTAGTGTTATGAACTTGCCTCATAAACTGCCTTTGATTGTTTCTCAAATATTTGGGTATGTTGTGTTTTCATTTTCATTCAAATTTAGAAAAGCCATTAATTTCTTTCTTAGTTTTTGTCTTGGCTCATTTTTCATTAAGTAATGAGTTTTTCAGTTTCCATGTCTTTGTTAGCTTTCTGGTGTTTCTGCCATCAGTGGTATCCCAATTTAATTCATGGTTGTCAGCTAAGATGCAAGATGTTATTTAAACCTTCTTGTATCTGGGGAGACTTGCTTTGTGTCCTAGCAAGTTGTCAGTTTTGGAAAAAGTTCCACGAGATGCTAAGAAAGTATATTCTTTTGTGTTTGGATGAACCATTTTTGTGACTGATTTCAGGACAGCTTTACCAGTTGTTTTCAATTTGCTATTCTAGAAATTTTCTCTCTGTCTCTCTGTCTCTGTCTCTGTTTCTCTGTCTCTGCGTCTCTGCCTCT
>CABHPH010078124.1:0-10337 GCA_902168325.1 Peromyscus nudipes
AAAAAAAAAAAAAAAAAAGAAAAGAAAAAAGAAAAAGAAAGCAGGCTGAGC
Organism: Peromyscus nudipes; assembly: GCA_902168325.1. Classification (NCBI taxonomy): domain Eukaryota; kingdom Metazoa; phylum Chordata; class Mammalia; order Rodentia; family Cricetidae; genus Peromyscus; species Peromyscus nudipes. The sequence goes on from CABHPH010078124.1 coordinate 52, forward strand.
TACCTTTGGGGAGTAAGCCAGTAAGCAGCTCCCTCCATGACCCATGCTCTAGTAATTGCCTCCAGGTTCCTGCCCTGCTTGAGTTCCTACCCTGCTTGCATTCCTGCCCTGATTTCCCTCAGTGATAGGCTATGGCATGGAAGTACACAAAGAAATAACCCATCTACTCCCCAAGATGTTTTTGGTCATAGTGTTTCATCACAGCAGTAGAAACATCAAATAAGACAGGAATGATCTCAATATTTTGATTTTCCTTCGGAAGATCATAGTGGTTTGAAGTTTGTCCCTTCTAAATTCATGTGGAAGCTCTGATCCCTATGTACCTCAGAATGTGACTACATTTGCCCTAAAGAAGTGATCAAGCTAAAATGAAATTGTTGGGGGTTCTAACTCAATGTAACGTGTGCCCTGTTTATAAGAGGACATTTGGACACAGAGACACCAAAGTGTGTGCCTACTGAGAAAGGACCTTGAGAGGACACAGGGAAGGAGAGCTGCCTCAGACCAGAGGAAACACAATCTGCTGACTGTAGTTGGTTGTTTTGTTGTTGTTATTTTGTTTTGTTTTTACTTTTCACTCTTTGGAGGGGCCTGACACCCAACTCCCAAGTAAATACACACAGAGACATTTTCTTACTTATAAATGCCCAGCCTCAGCTTCTCTTGTTTCTTGCCAGCTTTTCTTAACTTAAATTATCCCATCTACCATTTGCCTCTGGGCTTTCACCATTCTCTATTTCTTTTCTTTTCTTCTTATTCCATGTCTGGCTGTGTGACTCTGTGGTTGGCCCCTTCTTTTCTGACTCCTTGGTCCTCTTGCTTTTCAATTTTTTCCTCCAGATTTCTCCTCCTATTTATTCTCTGCCTGCCTGCCCCGCCTATCCTTTCTCCTTCTTTGCTATTGGCCAGTTCAGATCTTTATTAGACCAATCAGGTGTTTTATACAGGCAAAGTAACACAACTTCACAGAGTTAAACAAATACAACATAAAATAATAGAACACATCTTTACATCATGAAACAATTGTTTCACAGCATAAACAAATGTAACACATCTTAAAATAATATTCCACAACAGTTGACCTCTTCATTTTGAACTTCTGGCAAATATTTTGTTGTTTAAGCTACCAAGCCTGTGGCATTTTGTTATGGTAGGCCTAGCAAACCTATGCAAAGGTTTTTTTTTAAACCCACACACTAAGAACGGACTTCTTTGTCATTTGCACCATGGGATGGAAAGATCTAGAGGGTTTGCAGTTTCAAGGCTGTTCAGTGTGTTTCAAGGCTGTTCAGTGTGTTTGCCATGGTCTCTGGGAAGACACAGGATTGAAGTTAATGCGTTTCACCTGGGGGCATGGTTTGATACAGCAGGAAGAACACAGGCTTCATGTTCAAATCCAGGCCCTGCCATGCACAAGATGGGTTGGGCTTGGAAGGGCCTGAAGTTCTCTGAGTTTGCACAGTTATGAGACACAGATGAGCTGTACACGTGATATGAACTTATGCTATCTCAGGTTACACACATAAAGTCCCTGCACAACAGGCAGGTAACAAATACAAGTCTATTATTTCTGTGGAGCACTATCCGATGTGGCCTCATGTCCTAGAGAAAAGTTGAAGTGGCAGCTTCCTCTCCCTGTTAAAGGTCAGGAAGCTAGTTTAAAAATAGATTTTTGGCCTTATGTGCTGAGACTCCAGTGTCTTGGTGATGACAGGGACACACATTTGGTATTCACAATGCTTGTTATCTAGAAGTATTCTCCGCAGACTGTCAGTGGCTGAGATTACAGTGTCAACATGCTCTGTCCTCCAAACTGTTTCCAACTTCTATTTTAGTTCGTTCAGAGAACCCTAGTTTTCCCATACACACCCTTTAAGGTGACCTTTAAAAACAAAAAAAGCCCAAAAAAATGTGTTTTACTATTTCCTATGTTTTCCAAAATGTCAATGACGTGTATGTGTGTGTGTGTGTGTGTGTGTGTGTGTGTGTGTGTGTGTGTGTGATTTTTTAACCAAGACATTGGTTCTAGCTCAGTTGAAGCAAAAGCATAGGGAATAGTTTAGTAACCTGGGAATTCACTTGGTTTAGGCTGTATACACAGCTGTTTTCTAATAACGAGCAGCCTGAGCCTCTTAAACGCATACACTGCACATACACAGTCCACTCTGAATGATGCAGCTGCTAGCAACAGCGGACCCAGCTAGCACAAAGCTGCAGGCATGCCTCTGTCTAAACAATGAAATAACTTTCTCTTCCCCAATGACCCTCAAACTCAGAGTCTGTCCAGTCATACTCTCCTCATGTCCAGGTACAAGAGCAGAAAGACAAATCTGGCCTGAACTTGTCTTGGGTGCATGTGCAATAATCACATGGTGTCCTCTAGTGATCTTTTAAGAAAAAACCCTATTTACTTTCTTATGCCTATGCATAACTTTAAACTCTGAGGCATTATGAGAAGGGACATGCACAGTATAGAAATAATAATATAACCCAATCTATGCATTAAAGCAGAGAACCCAAACTATGTCTTTTAGTTACCAGCCCCCACCTTCCTTTAGATTACGTATAGAGACTCTAGGCAGTAACCTGGGCCTGGGAATATCTTCAGTCTGTGGCCTGCTGCTCTGCTGTAGTGTATTCTGATTCATCTTATAGCCTCCCTTCTAACAAAATGTCCTTGCTATTTTGCGATCTGTGTGGGCTTTTATTTCTTTCTTGAATAGGAGACCAAGAACCTAGAGACACAACACCACAAGACCGCAACCACCAGAAACAATACTGAACTGCATTTCAGAAGTTTGGCTTTTAGGACTTTAAGGGAATAGATTTGTACATTGCTTAAAGCCAGTGACTTTGTAGTAAATTGCTGTAAATGAATACACAGGAGAAGGCGATCAGCAGATTCATAGTGTTTTCTTGTGGGGGAAGCAGAGATCCATTTACTTTGGAGTAGGGTGGAGTGGACAGGAAGGCAGCTGAAGGATGTGGACAGATCTTGATTTGGGAAGAAAAGCCACTAACATGTTCCAAGTAAGGAATGATGAATGGCACCTCTATGAAGGCCTGATGGGTGCGGATAGGCAAGGCAAGTGCCTAGCAAATCAGAGAGCCTTGGTGCACGTGGGGGAGCATTAGCTGACTGACTCTGTTCACCACTTCTGCGCTGGAGGCCCAGCGTGCTTGGAGAAGATTTCACAGCCCTTACACTTGGAGGCGTATTAAAACCACTTGGGAAGATTTAGAAAATCTTACTTCTGGGGCTGCACCCACAGTAAGTCAGAACCTTCCTATGATGGGACTGGGGGACTACCATTGAGAACCTGTGCTGTAGAAGATGGGTGGGTGAGAAAGCAGCCAACACTGAGTTTAACACTAATTCACTTGCCTCTGGAATGCCAGTCCTTTGGCACATGGAGGTGCCTATTTCTTGGAGGGGATGATGTAGGTAGGGAACCTGGCACCACCTGATTGCCTACAATTGGTATTCGGTGGGACAAAGATGGAGACTGGATCAGGTCATAGGTAGAGTGGGGACATGTGACAGCTTATAGTCACGATCAACTTGAAAGGACCTCAGATCATTTAGGGAAAAGCAGTTTGGCATGCCTGGAGGGATTATCTTGATTAGGTTAATTGAAGGAGGAACCACCACTGTGGACAGTGCTGCTTCATGGTTGGGTCTGGGATTGAATAAGAAGGAGGAAGGGAGCTGGGCATCACCATTCATCTCTCTCTGCTTCCTGACTGTTGGTGAGATGTGACCAGCTGGCTTCCCGCTCCTACTGTAGTGCCCTTTTCTGCTGGCAGCCATGTCTTCCTTGCCATGGTAGAGTGATTGCTTTGAACTGTAAACTGGAATAAATAGTTTCTTTCCTTAAGTTAATTTTGCCGGGGCGTTTTATCACAGTAATGAGAGAAATAACCAAATGTAGACCTTAGCAATAGTGCAGGAAACACAAAAGAAAAGGAAGTGAGGAATATTGGCTGAGTGTGGATGAGGTTGTTTGTCTAAACCTCGGCAACCAGAGAAAGTCACAAAATTCACACTTTGGCTGGACTGAGCTCAATATTATAGAAAAAAAGTAGAAAATCTCCAGGAAGCTGTGAGAGAATGCCACCCACATCTGTTGGATTTCCTGAGTGTTTCAGGGCAGATCTCGAGACAGGAAGCTCTTCTTACCCCTCATCTTGAGTTGGGGTTTCTCATTAAGTGCTCTCCTACTTTGTTTGGAGACAGGGTTTTTCTATGAATCCAGGCTTGCCTCATACTCATGATCCCCCTGCCTCAGCTTCCTGAGTGCTGAGGTTACAGGCACTATGCCTGCCATAAAGCCCTTTTAATAGTTTGAGCTCTACCCCTAGATGCCAGGGCAAGTTGTAAAGACCAAAGGTGTCTTGAGACTTTGCCATATGTTCATTGGGGACAAGAACTCCCCTAGATGGGAACCACTGATCTAGATTAGCACAAAGTATTGGAAGGATGGCACATATGCCTGCAGAGCAGACACGCTGGGCTCTGTAGACCAAATGGCAGGCTCTTCCTCATTGTCTCACAGCCCCTCCTACCTTCCATCCTTTACCCATCCAAGCACACAGATATTAAAAGTTCAAGGTCTCTGTTGCTCAGTAAGAAATTCTTACTTTCAGTCCTGCATACTGGCTTCTTCCCTGGGCCTTGTTCTATATAAGAAGAATGCCTCTTTCCAGGGTGACAGCCATTCCCTAAAGGGGCTTCATGGATCTGCAAAATGCCTGGGGTCTTGTAGATTAGCTGGGGCTCTGCAGAGAGGATAGGTCTGCCTGGAGCAGACGTGACCCTGAGGAAGCAGTTGCCACAGGTATCATACTTCTAAGTCCCCACACATCAACTCACTTTTTTCCCCCCACTTTGGAAAGTATGAGCTGAATGAACCACACTATTGTCAGGCCACTGAGGAGTGTTTCTCTAGGTGGATTTGATCACTGGAGTACTATACATAACTTAGTGTCTCAAGAGGAATCACTGTGTTTTCCAGTTTGCAGAAAGCTGAGAAACAAAGCCACACAAAGAACTTAGGGTGTGAATGTGTCAATGCTGAGAGAATGTTTCCAGATACCCCTTTATGGTCCAGGTCAGAATGCAGAAGGGCTGGAATCCTATCCCACCCTGTATCCCTTCCTGTATTAGGACCCCAAAGCCAGCTCATCTAAGACAACATGGCTTCCTCTGCGTTTCGAAGACTAAGTATCTGGTTTTCATTAGATAAAGAAATTGTAATTATAACAAGAATGAGATCACAGATGGAAAGTAGGCAGCCTGAGGGGGGACCAGGGGGCTCTATCAGAAGAACAGTACAGTGCAAATGTGTAGATGGGGCACCTGACATCGAGGTTGCTTCAACTGTCAATTTGACACAACTTAGAGTCACTTGGTAAGAGAGTCTCAGTTGTGAGATCTCCTAAGTCAGGTTGGCCAGTGGGTATGTCTATGGGGGAGTGACTTGATTACCCTGATTGACTCAAGAAGACCAACCTGAAAGTGGGCGGCACCATTCCCTGGTTCAGGCCCTGGACTGTGTAAGAGGAGAGAAAGCTAGATGAGCATCAAGTACATATGTAATCATCCTCTCTGCTCCTGGATGGGATGTGACTAGTCATCTTGAGTTTCTTCCTTGACTTCCCGGCAATGATGGACTGTAACCTGGGATTATCAGCCAAATAAACCCTTTCTGTCCTAAGTTGCGTTTTAGGATGTTTTTATCACAGCAGCAGAAATGAAACTAGAATAAGACCCTCATCATTCGGCATTTGTGAGACTTGTGTCTTCCTCCAGGCTCTGTGCTAAGCACATGAGATTTAGAATGAAAAGATGTGAGTTGAAACTACTGGTTGGTGGACAGAGGCAAAGAAATGAATGATTGGCTTTCCACTAGAGTTAATGACTGGTGACAGGTGATGTAGGTATACATAATGAGCTATCAAAGGGAGATGTGGTCAGGGAAAAGATCCCAAAGAAGGTGACAGTAAATGGAAGCCCTCCTGGTGGAGGATGGTGTTGATAGGAATGGGAATAGAGAGGGGGCTCAATTTGGAGGTTTGAGGGGCATAGACTGGGAGCAAATTTAATTTAATATGGGTGGAATAGAAAGGGTCCCATGGCACATGTGTGAAGGGATCTATGAAAGGTGTATGGCTGTTCTGTTTTCATTAGGGCAAGAGCCAGCTCAAGGCCAGATCTACTGACAGATACCTCCACTGTAGGTGCCTAGTTTGACCTCATCCAGAAGGCCCAGGGCTTCCTGTTGCCTCAAATCCCAGTGATCAGACTCAGTGAGAAGCTGGCAGGCCAAGAGTGGGGCTTTATGTCTTGACAGATAGCAGAGTTGAGTTTGTCAAACTCTTCATGGGCACAGATATGTTAGTCACACTGTTTGGAGGGACAGACTGTTCTGATCTCAAAGATAACACTCTGGGGTAGTAGACTTGTGGGCTAGGGCAGTAGAATTCATTTCCAATGAAACAAAGAGGGCTTCTTTGGTAAAGTCTATTGGTGTAATTACTAAGGCCACTCCACGTAGTTAAAAGGAAGATTTATTTAGTGGGTAACTTACAAATGAAGGGATAGGTAGGTGGCGGGTTCTGGAAAAGATGCAGTGCAGTCTGGCAGTGTTCTCTGGAGAACTACCTCTCGCGTCCAGGTCCAGGAAACAAGAGAGCACCTCGTGTCCCGATCTCAGGTCTTCAGGCCCTCCCTTGGCCCCGCCTTGTAGGCGTGATAGTTACCGAAGCCTCAATGAGTGTTGGAACTTCCAGACCAAAGCTGGAATGGCTACCCACTACAAAAGTCAGTGATATTAATGTCTAATTAGCTAGATAGGCCTGACAAAGCTGGAGTATCTATTAGCCATCAGGGCATACGTGGGTGGTGCCAGCCTAAGGGGACACAGCTGTTGACAGGTGTGAGCAGCTCTTCAGTTTGACGAGGCTCAGGCTCTCACCAGAGTCCTCAGAGAGCCAGCTCTGTGCTGCAAGGGTCAGTCAGACACTGTCCCTACTGTGCACCAGCTTTTCCCCTGTGTGCAGTGGCCTGCTTTCCCCAGCCGTGGATGCTTCCTGGTACCGGCCACCTATAACTCTTTGATTTTAAGTTAATTCAAAAGTTAATTGTGTTGGTGGGGGTTGCACATGTAAAGAACTAAAAAAAAAAAAAAGTCAAAAACAACCACAAATAAAACTAACGACCCTTCAAAAATGTACCTGCGTTCTAAACACAGAGTTCTCAAAAGAAGAAATAAAAATGTCTCAGAAATATCTCCAAAACTGTTCATCATCCCCAGCAGTTAGGAAAATGCAAATCAAAACAACTTTTGAGATTTCATCTTACTCAAGTCTGAATGTTGAAGATCAACGACATAACTGACAGCAAATGTTGGAGAGGATTTGGAGAAAAGGAAACCCTCACTCACTGTTGGTGGGGTTACAAACTAGTCCATTCACTCTGAAACCAGTGTGGAATTTTATCAAAAAGCTAAGGCTAAATCTGCCATATGGCCCAATTATACGACTCCTTGGCATATTCCTCAAGGGCTTTGGATCCTACACCATAGATAATTGCTCAATCATGTTTATTGTTTTTCTATCTACAATAGCTGGGAAGTATAAACAGCCTGAGTGTCCTATAACTAACAAATATATAGTGAAAATGCGGTACATATAGACTGTGGAATACTATTCGGCTGTAAAGAAAAATGAAATCATTAGCTTGGCAGGTAAGTGGATGGAACTAGACAACATATTGAGTGAAGTAACCCAGACCCAGGAAGACAAACTTCACATGTTTGGATGATTCATCATCTACCACTACGCTCTCAACCTGCCTGTGTCATTATAGAGGGAGTGAAATTTTTGTAGATAAAGATGAGTTGTGTTTTTCAATCCAGTTTGCCAATTTCTATCTTTAAAATGGTGAGTTTATACTGTTCTTTTCAATAGAATTTATGGCATGTTTTCTGTCTTTGTTTCTTTTTCTGAAACATTTTGACAAAAGCAACTTGGGAGAGAAAGGGCTTATTTGGCTCTGGGTCCCAGGGCACAGTCTATCATGTCAGGGCGGGGGCTCAGGGCAGCTGATCCTGATGCATCCCCAGTCAAAGAGCAGAGAGTGATGCAATCTGGTGCTCAGCTCGCTTTCTCCTTTTACTACAGTCTATGATCCCAACCCAGGGAATAGGACCACCTACAGTGGGCTGATCTTCCTACCTCAATTCACACAATCAGCATAATCCCCACAGGCGTGCCCAGAGGCCTGTCTCCTGGGTGATTCTAGACCTCAACAAGTTTCCAATTGAGATAGAAAACCACACTAAGTCTTCCATTTTATATTTTCTTCCTTCCTTTCCCTTCCCTTCTCTTCCTCCTCTGTTCTCTTTTACTCTCTTCTTCTCTCCTCTTCTCTCCTCTTCTCTCCTCTCCTCTCCTCTCCTCCCCTCCCCTCCACTCCAGTCCCCTTCCCTTCCCTTCTCTTCTCTTCCTCCTCTTCTGTCTGTGTCTCTGTCTCTTGTTTTTGTGAGTGGGGGCGAGACAGTCCCTTGTTATGCAGCCTAAGCTGTCCTGGAACTCACTATCTAACCAGGCTGGCCTCAAATTCACAGCAATCACCTGCCTCTGCCTCCTGAATACTAGGATTGCAGACATATACCAATATGCTCGGTTCACTGTGTATTATTTATTTGTTAACTAATGTGACATTAAATAATACATACAAAGACGCAAATAAGTTTGGTCTTTTTTTTTTTAACCATATAGTTTCATCGATTTTCACCTAGACTGAATTCTATATACAGTTTTAGTACTAAAATGTTTAGGATTTGTTAGCTGATATTCCTTCTGTGTTTATGACTTGGGCATTTTAAAATTGATTGAAAAACACTAGTAAGTAATGAAAATGCTTAAATGTCACAAACACAAAATTGGGGTTGGTTACCAAAATGGGATGGTTACCAGTTTTTATTGAAACAGAATTCTTAGAATACACTAGCTTATGAGAAAAACAACAGACAACTTGATTTCATAAGCGTATTCAAGAAGGATTATAAGAATACACTGATATCTTGATATCTTGGAGGCACATAATTTGCTCTAACATAGACAACTCTTACACAAGCTTTAAAATCGATGCTTTAAAAATACTTGAGTTGTTCCTAGCTATTTATAACACAAACTCTAATCAACTGAAAATTTTTGCTATAATTTCAGAATGTACTGAATCATTGGGGAAGAAATAAGGAGGAGAAATCACCCTGTTACCATTCTGAAGTGAACTACAACCAGAACTCTCTCTCTGTCTCTGTCTCTGTCTGTCTCTGTCTGTCTGTCTGTCTGTCTGTCTGTCTGTCTCTCTCTCTCTCTCTGTCGTGTACCTGGAAACCTGGGGTCAACCTGAGGTGTTCTCTCTCTCTCTGTCGTGTACCTGGAAACCGGGGTCAACCTGAGGTGTTGTTTCTCAGTAGCCATCCACCTTGCGTTTTGAAACATGGCCTCTCATCAGGATTCAGGGCTCATCAATTTCTCTAGGCTGACTGGCCAGCAAGCCACAGAAATCTTCCTGTCTCCCATTTCCCAGCACTGGGACTGCAAGTGCACATCACTGTACTCAGCTTTTTTTTTAAATGATTTATTTCTTTTTATTTTATGTGCATTTGTGGTTTTGCTTGCATGTATATCTATGTGAGGGTGTCAGGTCCCCTGGAACTGGAGTTACAGACAGTTGTGAGCTGCCATGTGGGTGCTGGGGATTGAACCTGGGTCCTCTGGAAGAGCAGCCAATGTTCTTAAGCACTAATCCATTTCCCCAGCTCATATCCAGCTTTTTATATGCATGTTGGGGTCCAACTCAGGCCTTCATGTTTGCATGTAAGTTCATTGCATTTGATTAAGGACTCCTGAACCTGCCCTTTAGCACAAATAACATTCTAGTATTTTCACTGGACCCTTGTTGCTAAGGAACATGGGTCTGACTACTTCAACACTCCATGACAGGCAGCATTTGGGGCACCTGACTCTTTCAAGTTCCCTAGCTGTAGATTAGGGGTGGTGTCTCACAGTTACTCAGCCCTGCTGGGCCTGTGAGGACAATGCCAAGAATGTGGAAAGATATCACAGGCATTTATGAAGTCGTGTTTAGTTTGAGGTATATACTCCTCAGTGGCTGCTTCAAAAACATTTGCAGGTAGACTGGTAATGTGAATTAGTGAGCTGTGGATATCCTAGAGGCTGTCTTGGGTTTTAGTTCAATTTTAGATTCAGTC